>JAULJZ010088067.1:0-12390 GCA_032270985.1 Heliamphora pulchella
GGTATGTTGGTCGTTAGTTAGGAATAGATGTCTCATGTTCTTCTTAGTCTTGTTGTCTTTTTTTTGGAGGGAGGGGAGGGTGTGAGGTTTTTGGTATGTTTGTCGTGTCAGCCCTCCCTTGCATGTTGCTCATTTTTTCTTTTCTTTTGTTGTTTAGCTAAAAAAAAAAAAAAGAAGAAGAAGAAGAAGAAGAAGAAGAGTTTGTTTTAAAAACAAAAAAATTTTGAAATGAGAAATGAGTTCGTTAGAGAGAGATTTGAAATGTATTTGTCTTAGTGATAGAAAAAATAAAAATGAGTGTCAAGAGAGAGAAGGAAATGAGAAATTAGCAATTTTTAAAAAATGATAAAATCAATATCAACCCTAAAATTTTATTAGAAAGTAAATTTTCGCCATTAACAAATAGTTTGTGTGGTACACATTTTATAAACTACAAGTTAAATAATATATTATTAAAAAGAGTTTTTGATGTGAGAATTAAAATTGAAATAATTACAGGCATTCTTATTAAAATGTATTTGAAAGGAAAAATTTATTTTTTAAAACGTTGTTATATAAATTTTTAAGACAATTGGCTGAGAATATTTATAATAACTATACTATTATATTAAAAGAGACCACTCATTTAATGCTCTATTTAAAGTAAAACTATGTCAATTTTTTAATACAAAAAATACTCTTTCTCTGTATTACTTTAAATATAAAGTTATGTAAATTTTTTATTTTGTTCAAAATATTTATTAATTTTTTTCTCAATTACTTTTTATTTTGTGAAAAATATTCATAATATCTTTTCACCCATTTCTCTCCTTTTTCCTCTAAACCCGTCGCTCCAAACAAGCTCTTAAACTTCCCCACTTCGTTGATCCACAAAAAAAAATTTAAAAAAAATAATAAAAAAATAAAAACCTTCCCGATTTCCTAATAGTGAGCATCGAAGTTGGGTCTTCTCTTTCATCAATCATCGCCTTCTCGAATCAAACATGCAGCAGGTAAGGATGGACTCGATCAAATCCCTAAATCACGTTTTTGTTTTAAAATTTTTCGAATTTTGAGTCTGATAATCCTCATGATTTACTGGGAAAAAAAGGATGGGGGCTCAGAAACGGAAGTGACGTGGGAGGATCAACAAAACATTAACAAATTTGGTAGATTAAACAACCGGCTTCACGAACTAGAAGATGAGATCAAAATCGCCAAGGTATCCATTCTAACACAAATCCTCCCACACATTGTTTCACCTGGCTTTTTGTTCGATATGTAGACATACATATATATATATATGTCTATATATATATATGTATATTTATAGTGTGTGTATGTGTGTGTAGAATCAGATTTATAAATTATGCATATAGACATATATAATCTTATATGTATGTTGGTTTATATCTAAAGTTGAGTTCTTATATCTAAAGTTGGATAAACTGAGATGGGTATTATTCAAAAATTAAAATTTTTTAAAATAATTTTAATTCTTGAATATAAGTTTGTACATGCATGCTTGTGCCAACTTCTAGTATCAATATCTAATTGTTAATGGATAACTATTGTCCTCCCTTTCCTGCAACCCCCAGATCTCAAGAAAACCTTAAAAAAGAAGCAAAAAATTGGACATGAATAGAAAAATCTGAATGCTAAGTTAAGGCGTTTTGTAATCTAAAAAATCAATTAAGTAGATATAAGTTATGTTTTAAGTATGGATGGCGAGCAACTTGCTTTACAATGATGACCGTAAACCTCATGTGCAATCGGACTATTTATTTTGGTTTTCTGTTTCTTGTCATTTTGTATTTTCTTTAACATGTGATTAGAAAATAGTTAGGCTTTTGATACTAATTTCTTCTTAACCGTAATGGATGACACGGATAGTATATTTTAAAGCTCATCAAAACTATTGGAATTAAGGAGGTGACTGGCGGCCCTGCCAACCTGGTATAACTTTCTAGCTTCTGAAAGTGATTGTATACTCTTTGCTTTGGAACCTTGCTGTTCCACCTTCTGCTATGTTGACTTTGACCTGACTGTTGGACTCTATCTTCTTTATGAAGTGACAGAAAATTATTGTTAATTTTATCAATAAGCAACTTTAATTTGTTGAGTTACATCAATTGTTATCTCTCCATCTTTGTTAATAATTGACACTAAATTACAAAAATATTCAATTTTGGGTATCTCGTGATTTTGAATTTTTACTTCACTATTAGTACCTCTACTGTTTCTAAATTTATATTCCATATTTACAGTTTTATTCTTACTTATTTTAAACCTTTTAAACTCTAATGCTTCTTTCTAAATTTTTAATTTAGCATTTGCTCTTCTCACAGTTTCATTCACTAAGACAATATCATATGTGAATAATATACACCATGGAAAACATCATAGTGAATATTTCTACACTATATCCTCTTGTGGGTAACTTTTTGTCGAACGTTCATCTTCTCGGCAAGTCGGTTCAGCAGATTGAGTTATAAAGGGAAGGAATCACTCCCTTGGTCTGCAACACCCACCATATTATATCTCTAGACACACTATATCATAAGCATTTTTTATGTTTTGAAAAATCATATGAAGATCTCTTTACTTTTTTCTATACTTTTCTTTTAATCTTAGTAGTTGAATTGCTTATATAGTTGATCTACCAGTCATATATTTAAACCGATTATTTGACACTATTGTTATTGCTCTTAGACAATGTTAAATCACTATTTCTTATAATTTCACCATATGCCTTATCAACTTAAGTCCTTTACAATTGTTGTAATTTTGAATATTTATTTTATTTTTATATAGCTATTAAAATGCTCTTTCTCCACTCTCTAGGCGATTTTCTAGTCATTATGATTCTATTAAATAATTTTGTTAACCACCACACTCCCACTTCACTTTAGGCATTTTCAAACCTCAACAAGGATACTATATGGTTCTAGAGTCGTATTTAATTTCATCGTTTTCATTGTAGTTTCCAATTCAAATTTCTTTATTCTGCTATATAACTTGTATTCTTTAGTTTAATTCAAATTATTTGATTTCTTTCCTCTCGAGCTTTCTAAATATTTTTCATTTAGCATATTACCATCTTTAATTTCTTAATCCTTCACCAACACTCTTAAATCCTCACTTTTTATACACTTAATATGAGTGAAGTTCTGTGCTTTTCTTTCTCTCTACTTAGCGAGTTTATAATTTTTTCATCTTTACTGACTAACTTGATATGAAAATATCTATTTAGTTTTCAATTTGGCTCTCTAAGAAAATTTATTTCTCAAGGGCTGTTGCGCTTTCTCAGTTCACATCTTGTTTTGGGTAATAGGGAGTTCATTCTTTTTTGGGAGGAAGCTTAGAGGGACTCCATTAGCTCTTTTGTCTGCACATTTGTATTGTTTATCTAGCTCCCACAATGCTTCAATTGTTTCCATGGTGCCCTCCAAATTCCAATTCCATTGCAATCTCCTGAAATTTTCCGTTTTCAAAAATTTAATTTATTGTGAGGTCTATGGATTTGCTTATTTCTTATCTATGCTTGATAATGTTTCTTTGTCTAGTGTATCTACTGATAAAAGGGTGCGAACTCGTCATTTATCTGGAATGTTCTCTTGCGAGCAGTTTTTTTTTGGTTACTTTTTTAAATAACATTCATGATTCAAATGCACATGTCTTTTATCCTCATAAGTTGGTAGGAAGTGTATGTGTGTCTCTTAAGGTTTAAAGTTTCATATGGACCATGGCTCATGAGAAACATAATACTAATAATAAGGTTCACGAAAGATGGCCAAACTAGTCCGTGCACCCTTTGTGGTGTGTTATGTGTAGGGAGTCAACGAAGTATTGATCATATTCATGCAGTGTCCTGTGGTTTTATCCTTATGGTGAAGGGTGAGTCGTTTGGTGGAGGTGGATTGCGTAGTAACTTCTTATGTCCATACGCGATGCTTCGATTTTAGAAGCTTTGGTTTAAGTGACAAAGCTCGGACTATTTAAAATGCACTGTCTTTGGTTCTTTTGAGCTATTTGGTTGAAAAGGAATACAAGGGTTTTTGTTAAGAAATTTGAAGAGTTGGGGATTTTATGGGTCTAATGTTTTGGTGCTCCCTCTTTTTAGGGGATTCCATTATTTGTGATTTCTAGGGATTGGATATCTGTTTGTAGCTATTATATTCTTTTGTATTTTCCTTTTGCATTTGGTGGATTTCTGCCCCACTTCTTTTTTTCCTATTTATTTTTGTCTTCTAATTCCTATGATTTTCTTTGTTGCTGATAAAAAAAAAATTAAAGAAATGAATGAGTTTTGAATTGATTTGAAAAGTTAGGTTGCAGCATTTTTGGAATTAATTGCAGCAATCCGGCTGATGGTAGATATTTTATGGGATTGTGAAGTGAGTTTGATGGCTAAAGTACAGCAAAGTGTTGGGGCTTGTTTAGGCTTGACTCTCACTTGTAAGAAAAGCTAACAAAAGAACTCTTCAACCAATACAGTGGAACCTCCATATCATAAAATAGGCATGTGATTCTTCTCACCCCATATAATCCATTGGCACAAAAGAATTAGTGTCTACAACTTATTTATGATGTTTCCCTATCTTTCTCCTTGCCAGCTATGAAGAAGCTCAATCACCCCAAAAGGGAAAGTACATTCCACTATAAATCTGTAAAGAATATGTGTCCTAAGATTTCTTGTTGTATGGTAGTGGATTAGTAGATGATTCATCAATTTTGCCATCATGCTTGCACATGTGACCCTAATATTGAAAATTACTTGCCTTCTCTTGATCAACTCATATGGAGTAAAGATTCCCCCCCTCCCCCCCCCCTAAGTATCATCTATAGTAAAAATTTCACCTTGTGTTGCACATCAATAAAGAAAGAAATTTACCGTTGTATCCAATCCGTACTTGTATCCTATTTTTTAGGGTTCATTATATTACCGTACCCCCAGCGTAAGATCAAAAAGTACCTCAACCATGTGTTTACCAACAACAATTTTTAGTAATAGAGAGTAATATTCAGAAATATTTGCATTGGTAAGAACCAATAGTAAATAAGAAAAATAAGGAATAAAGAGAAACAAAGGAATGGATGATAGATCACAAAAACTATTGTCAATAGTTGATAATATCAAGCATACAGTACATCAACAATGTGATTTGGTGTTTGGGATTTAAATCACTTTCTTGTCCTACAACATAATTTTATATAAAAAGGTAACAAGTTATTTTATTTTTAGATTTTTGTAGTTTTTAAAATTTCAAATAAAACTTAGACATGCCCCGTTACATTGTATCATTCACGAACTCAAAATATACTGAATTTGTCGTCAATAGGTATGAAATTATACTAAAAAATAAAATAAAATTCAAAGTACCTGGTTATACCATTGATATTTTGCCATACCAGAACCATATCCCTATTGGGTGCATAACCGGTTCTCATACGACAATATTTTCGAAGTACCCATGCTCCATAGGTTTACACAAAAGGGTTCCCTCCTAATTTCTCTTTTTATCATGTTCTCTTTATGGCATCTAAGTCAATTTTTGAATTTCAACAGAGAAAATACTATGATTTATAAAGAATGTTAATGTGGGAGAGCCTTTGACACATTTCTTGTGATAAGGCAAGTGTTTGGGGCAAATGTGTTTCCAGTGTGATGATCTAATCAAGTCCTTATATAAAAAAATCATTGCATTACTTTTGTCACAATCAATTTACTCCGGATAAGTGAATTGTTTAGCATTATCGTTTAGAGCATATGCGGGTGTAATCATGTCATCCCCTTAGTCACTTTATTCAAGGCCTCACTCCAATCAAGTTCTTCGATATGTCTTTTGAGTGCAAGACATCATTACTTTTGTCTTGTGTGTTTGAAAAGGAATATATATGTGAAAGATGTCTTCACGCAAGGAGGTGTAACGAAAAAAAAAAAGAGCAAAATGGTGTTGCTCTTTTTGGTTGAATAAAGTGAAGCTGGCTCTAGTATTTTTCTCTCTTAGACTCTCTCATAAGTTTACCATCAAAGATCCTTTAGATTTAGAGTGTGAATTACAAAAAAGAGTTCTAGTAATCTCTCTTCTTTGACAAGTTGGTGTTGCATGCAAGGGTGGAGGCTGTAATCAAGCAAGGCGGATCTTTCTGTGGGCTATTTTGCAAAGAGGTATAACGTAAACCCTTTGTTGGAGGAGTTGAGGCGATTTTCCCATAAATTTGTTTTGGCCCTTGAAATGGTTGCAACAAGCTGAAGTGAGTGCGATACCATGCTTGAGATTCGCGTAACATCGTTACTTATCTATAACATCATCTTCTAGTTTTCAGATTGAACATTGTACCACATGTTGGAGCTGCATTAAAGAATAATAAAAGGCATAAAATAATGAACAAATGAAAGAGCTCAGCAATACCTCATTTAGTTTTTTCTTAAGCGAATGCATGGGTTTTTCCATTTTTTTAGACTGATAATTACTAGAAAATATTCTTTATCAACCATTATTGTCGATGAACTAATTATTTGTGATGATTTAGCATGTTGGCTATGTCCCAATATTAGATAAACATATCTGAAGCATGAATAGCTGTTAATAAACGGTGAGAAAATAAGAGGCATCATGTCATGCCTTTACATTCATAGGTTCGTAAATGTCATAATGTACTAGCTCTAGAGGATAAGGTGCCCTAGGTGTCATCCCAAAATCCTTCCTACTGGCTTTTCCATTTAAGCAAGACGCACGGGTAGGCTTGTACAAGTGACAGACCCAAAAGGCATTCTCTATCATATCTAACCATTCTAACCATTCTAACCATCTAGCATGTCATTTCATAGAATTAGAAGTATCATCATTATAAGCCATATAAAAGATGAATAATTCAAGGCTAATATAAAGAAACTATTGGACAAATAACCACATTGGTATAGATGCTTGTACGGGTACATTTTAACATAAAACCGCCAAAATGAAAGCTAAAATTAAGTTCTACCATAGCAATAACAGAAAGTAGATTACATTAAACACTAGTCGCCAGGCGCGTAAAGCACATCACAGAGGAGTAATGTGTGCCCCTGACGCATCTTGTGATGCATCTTGAGCTGGTGCACTCAAACTCTAACATCCTACCTAAATCCATTACCTAAAGTAAAAACTAATTGCCGGCAGGTATTTTTATGTAATATACAAGCCCAACTCGATCTCTGGTTATATGCTTGGTTGTTTGCATGTTGACAATCTATCCAGGGAAGATAATGAGCAATAACTACATGTGTATAAACACAAGTGACAAGAGAGTTGCGTTTAAGGTCTTACCTTCTTTGGGTTGTGTATTCGTGAGTGAAGTGACCCAGCTTTCCATAGTTATAACATTTCATCTGTCACTTGGCCTTTTTGCGGGCGGTCGGGCATGCTTGCTCGCCTTTGTGGCGCTTTGCTGCATTGCCTATCTTTGGCCCGAGGTTACCAGTTCTCTATGCATATACATGCTTCCCTTAGAGAACTTCATGTTATTCAAGCATATCTTCTATTTTGTTTGGGAAAGTAGGAAATTGGTCAGATGCCTGTTTCTTTTGATGTTATCTCAATTTGGTTTTGGATAATTACCTAATGGTGCATTACTATCACGATGTGCTTAAACCTAGTTAGTCCCTGCATTCATATTTTGTCTAACAAGATAACCAAACCTTACTTTAAGCACCCAAGAAGCTTGGACACAACATAGGCACGGATACAGAGGACAAAAGAATTCAAAAAAAAAGGATTTGGACACGACTCAGTTTTTTTAAAAGATAACAAACCACTAAAATGATAAAAAATAATACTAATTAAACAATAAAATTCTTTCAATTCATAATTTAAACATCACTCACTAACTTATTTACTCAAGAAGTTACAAACTCCTTAACCTCAACAACAAATTATTGCAATTCAATTTAGAACTCAATCATGAATTAGCAAATATACAACTGTCATTGTTCCTAACAGAGACGGGTCACAATGATTTTTAAAACAATTTGATCTGCAGATGGCACGAATCTGGAAAAAAAAAATTGTTTATATGATTTTATTAGCTTTGTATGTGAAGACAACATATCCAAACTGGATTATAAAAGTAAGTGTAATTCAACAATAAAAACCTTATGAGGCACATTTAAACTTCATTCAACACATTAGAGCAAGTTACTAATGTAGTAATGCAACAGAGCAGAGCAACTCACAAATTTACTAACCTCATCAACAAATTACAGGTTAGTTTAGAATACAATTATAAACGTTCAAATATACTACCACTATTGTCCCTAACGTGTCATAGGGGATGGTGTTGGACCCTAAAAACATGTGTGTTAAGCTGTGCCCCAAACGATTCAAAAAAAAGAATTACAAAAATAAGATATGCCATGTGTAGTGTCCGACAAGTATCACGACATGCTTGAGGCTTGTGTGTCTGATACGTGGTCGACACTGCTACAAATACTAAAATGAAGAGTTCATGCTTCATAATTAAACACTTAAGGAGTTTTGACGGAATACATTAAGGTATGAGAGCCAAGTCCAAGTGTTTGTTGATGTTGGATAGTATAATCTAAATTGAAGAGTTCATCAATCTTTTGTTGTTGGCTATACATTCCATAAAACCTTTTTTTTTCTTCTTTTTTTGGAATCAGCTCTACATTCCAGAAAACATTTTTCAGCTGCTCATGTCTTTGTATAGCAAAGGGTATAAAAAATATGGAGCCTCTGATATTATGCCCATTTATTCAAACATGTATTGATATTTCCCATAGATATGTCATATGTTGGTTATCAGTCAGTAGACTAGATGAATTGAATAGCTGCAAAAATTTCTCTTGTATTTGTTTTACTTGCTTTACCATCCTTCTTTCACTTCAGGCATATGGTATTATTGTAGGCTTGGCATTAGAATTGGTTCAGAAATCTCTTATATATTGCGACATCCTTTGGATGGCTTGCTTGAGAAGCTGGACCTCGCTACAGAACATTTATTAGATGTGTATGAATGTGGAGAGACAAGAAATTTGCTCTGGACTCAACTAGCTTTCAAAGGAAACTCGAAGCTAATAGTGGTCTCTCTTCTATGTCAGCATTCCAAGTTTTTTCAGCTATATATTATAGTGGCAAATTTACGGAGTCTCTTAGGGTGTTTTCTCAAACTTAAGAAAGCATTACTCCCAACTATCTGGGCTGTATACTGATTTGACCATAGAAAGTTGTCATATAATGATCTGACCTTGATCGCTTGAAGTAATGGATGGTCAAAATGTACAAGCCAAGTTCATCGCGTTGGGATCATTGAGCACCATTTCTTTTACTTTGGGTCTCTGTTTGATAGCATTTATGTTTGCTATTTTTTTAATTTTTTTTCCGTAAACTATAAACGAAAACACGTTTGATAATTAATTTCCTTTTCAAAAGATGTGAACAATTTTTAAAATTTACTAAATTCTTGTAAACAGAAAAAAATTATTTTCACTTGTTTGGTAAATTACTTCTGATATTCTATTCTTTCTTCCATTTCTGATTATTCCCATTTCTTGTTACCATTACCGAAAAACACTTCTAGTCACCACCTCTTGACACAATCTCTGGCCACATCTTCGGCCACCACCTTGTGCCACTGGCCTCCACTTCCACCAAACACGTTTTCCACTTGCCACTACCTCCCCCTATCGACTGCTACCTCCACCTGCTGTTACTAGTCGCCATCATTGCCACCACTTTTGGCTGCCTTTTCTGCCCCAGGCTACCATCTCCACCTCCACCTACCACCTCCACCCAACTCCTGCCGCTTCCATCTACAACCTCTACTCAACGAGTTGTGTCACCTCCACTCACCAGCTTTCCCACCAGTCGACACCTCAGCTCAGTGAATGTATTTGGCAATAAGTACTTTTTGCCAAATGTCTTTGTCAAATGTATTTTTTTGTTTTTGTTTATTAGAGAAATAAACAAAAATATGTTGTTTTGTTTATTTTAAGTGAAAACAAAAAACTGTAACGCACAAAACACGTTATTGTTTTGTTTTGTTTTTCGACTTCATTTAGTGAATCTCATCACCTCTCAGCGAGGTGTATATATGTAGGTTCAAGTTGTGGTAGGTTCTTATTTTTGATTGTTCTCTCGTTTAATCTTTGTCCCGTACTTTTATTATTAATTTTTTGGACAGGAAACGAACGAAAACCTCGAGGATGCAAGCAATGAGTTAATTCTGACTGACGAGGAAGTGGTGCGTTTCCAAATAGGGGAGGTTTTTGCTCATGTGTCAAAGGAAGAAGTGGAGAGCCGGATAGAACTGATGAAAGAGCTAACTAACAAGAGCTTGGAGAAGCTGGAGGAAGAGAAGGATTCTATAGTTGCTCAGATGGCTGTGCTAAAGAAGATTCTGTATGGAAAGTTCAAGGATTCAATCAACCTAGAGGAGGATTAGTATGTAGTAATCCAATGTTGGTTGCTTGTTAGTTACTTTTGATACTATTTTCCCTTGTTTGCATTATTGTACTTTCTCCTTGGGAATCCTTTTTTGGAACTGAAATATTCTTCTATACCTCTTCTTGGGAGAGTTCTTTTAGTGTGGCTGCTTTATGTTTTACTCTTGCCACCCCTACAATTGAATGGCGAGGGGGCAAGGTGAGATTGTCTGTGAAGTGTGGGGTGATTAGTGTAATTGCGGTAAACTCTACTAAGGTTAGTTGAAAATATAATTGAAAGTATTGTCAGTTTTCTTTCATTTTTTGAAATAACATAGACCTTAAAAGACCCTTTTAGTCTTTAGCCCAAAAAATTCAAATATATACATATATATATATATATATATCTGTGTGGGTGTGTGTGTGTGTGTGTGTGTGTGTATAGAAGAGAGAGGGACTTTGCCTGTATATCAAAGAAATACAGGGGAGACGTGAGTGGAAATGGCTTGTGACAGCAGCTAGGGGTGGTGGTGATGGCGTGGAAGGACGGTGCAGACGGCTTGTGAAGATGGCATGTGGTTTGCGGGACTAGGGATTTGTGATTTTGTGGTTTGTGGGACGAAGGATTTGTGATTTGCAATTGGAGTGATTGATGGCTTGTGACGATCGCTAGGCATGGGGGGACGGTGGAGACTGCGCCGATTGTGGTGGACACGGCATGCGGTGACAGCAATGGTGGAGATGGCGCAACTTGTAGTGAAGATGGCAAGTGGTGGTGACAATAGTGGAGAGGGCGCTGCTTATGATGAAGATGGTGTGCAATGACAGTGGGTTGTGTGACGAGAGGTTGTGATGGCATAGCTTGCAAATGAAATGACGGGTGATGGCAACTTGGTGGTGATGACAAGCAATGACAATTGAGTGGGTTGGCAATGGCGCGCGATGACAGTTGGGTAGGTGGCGAAGAACTTGGTGTGGCAATCGATGGTTCAGAGCTCTCTGGACATAACTGGACAATTAGAGACATGTCAAATTGTGTGCCCTGTAATTTTTATTTTTCACACAAACCCTTAAGAGTTTGTACTAACTTGGTCGATTGCCATGGACGTATGAGATGAAAGAAGAAAGTATTTGACTGGAGATTTTTGAGACCCGCTTTATACTGAGAATGAGACAGAAACTGGGCTTACTAGGAGTGAATACTGGGGACTAGGTTGCATGGATCTTCTTGTAGTTGGTGTGAAACCTTTGGTGCAACTATTAAATATCATATTTTTTATGTTTTTTTTGGTGTTTGGGTGATACTTAAAAAAAAAAATTGAAAAAATAAAAGAATTTCTTTTCATGAAAATATGCTATGTACTAACACTGTTAGCGCTGCTACTGCAATTACCATAGTCGTCACCGCCGTCACCACAGTAGCTACCATTACCTCCACTATTGCCACCCACCACCACCGCCGCCGCTGGTATGACTTGCATATTTTTTATATAAATTAATTTTTTTATTTGATGTAAAAAAATTTACTAACAAAAGATTTTATATTATTTTTATCAATTAAATATTTAAAAAAAAGTAAAATATTTTATTAAAAATTATTTTACATTGAAATAAATGGAGTCTATTAGTAAGAACCTCCACCATGGGTAATTAATTCTATTGCCTAGGCATACGCAGCTCCAGCTTTCTCCTTGAAAGGTTCGTTGGCTTCTTGTTGTAATTTTAATACAAAGTTAATTTAAATACTTCAAAAATAAAATAGTAATATTAATATTTTTTTTTTGTTATTAATTTGAATTGTTAGAGGGCTTTTAATACTTACGTTCTTCATTCAAAAGATTTTTTCCGTTGATTACTGTAGTTTTTTTTTCATAACAACTTTTCTCACTATTCAATTTGTTGGAATATTTGATTAGATTGATTTTATTCTGATTTGATTTTATTCTATTATATCTTCTTATTGTTTATCCCTATTCGCCTATAAA
>JAULJZ010088078.1:0-12389 GCA_032270985.1 Heliamphora pulchella
TGTAAGTGCATCGAGTTATAACAATTAACAACATTAATAAGTTGTAATTGTAAAAAATGTTAGCACTATTTAATGATTTAACAATTTATAATAAGTTTAAAATGTAAGCAAGTAAATTAACAAAATAAGTAAAGTACATAAGCTAAAGTATGAATTTAAACATAAATGAAATAACTAATAAGCAAAACAAAAAATATAATTGAAATAAATACATGGAAATTAACCCGATCACTCCAAAAGAGAGAAGATGGAGCTAGAAGGATCGGGAATCCAAGCGGAATACCTAGATTGTTACGGAATTCTCAAATTGGGGTAATGTGCTCCAATGCTCCAATGCTCGAGTAGTGATCCAAGCTAGGGTTGTAGGATTTCGGAAACTCGGCTTACAGTATTTCGGTAGGGCTTCGGCGTCGGGGCTCGGAATTACTTGGCGTCTCGGCAGAATTTCTCGCACTAAACTTCTCTCTAATTTTCTGTCCCTGAAAACGTACTAGAGGTACGGTATTTATAGAGTTTTTCAACCAATGAAATGTTGACACGTTGGGCCATTTGAAGTTGGCGGCCGCCGCGATGCAAGTTGGCGGTCGCCATGTTGCAAAAGGTTCTACAAGGTTCTATTGGCGGTCGCCACAATGGAATTGACAGTCGCCATGTTTGGGATTTGCTTGGACAACAAGTTATTGGTTTTGAAGGTTTTTGATGGTTAAGGTTCAAATTTCAAAGTTGGATCACTTCCCGAGCATCGAACTAAAGTACTTGTTCCACCTATTTTTATCATCGGATCCACCTAAGATTGGGTGGGGTCAAATTGGGGTGTTTACAAGTATATTGGTTACACTAGAAATCTTTGTCATAATTACTCCATAGGTCCCTGCTGTAGCTCTATAATTATGCGGTTAGGCTGAATCAAATTTATAATTCGTCTTTAAGACTAAGGTTAACCAGGTTCTACTGGTACGAGTTCTCGAAGTATCATAACCCACACTACGTTTGGGAATAGCATAAGAGAATACAGTAGAAGGTCTGACAAGTGCTTCAACTCGGAATCAAAAGTTCGTAGTTAGAGAATTGACCAAAAATGTATTCATCTAAATTAACTGTGGTGGTACGGATTTTATTTTGATCATTCAAAATCAAAAAAATTTTTCTAGAGCCTGTTTCGGTGATTATCCGTCCAATTTTTTTATTGAGAAATCGTTTACAAAACAATGATATTGGCAGTTTTTGCATTTAATAATTGGTATCAAAGCCGTTTTGTTTTTTGTTTACGATTTATCGAGGGGCTCGACAGATTTAGAATTGTACAAACTTTGTGTTACAAGTATTCTAATTCCGATTTTATGATCATCTTTTTGTTCATGTTTAATTGAATAGGTTGGGTGATGATTATAATTAATTTTTTAATCACGATGGTTGATCGTGATAGTTTAAGTTTTTTTTAGATCGAATGTGAGTTTACGGGATATAGGTTTTGATATAAAAGTTTTTTTTAAATATTGTTTAGAATATTTAAGAATACATTTGAATATCCAAAAACACGAAGAACGGGCGGCGGCACTGACAGTGGTTTCGGAATTTTCGAGTCACAGATCGAGCTGGTTTTTTCAACGGTTTTAAAACAATTTTTGGTAAGTTTTTACAGGTTTTATTCTTTAAAAGTAGTAGCAAAATAAGTCCAAAAACAGCCATAAAAAATTAATAAAAATAGTCACCACCGGTGGCAGTTAGGGGCTAGTTTTGATAATTTTTCTGGATATTTTTGGGACTATTTTTTCAGCAATTTTTAGGCATAAAATAGTAGTAAACATACCTTAAAATACTTTCTAACAACTATGAAAAAATTGGATCAAAACAGTGGCGGAAATAGCAGGGGTAGCAGCAGCCATAGGCGGCGATGGTAGTGGCTCTTCAGGGCTATTTTTAGAGTTTTTTCGGAACTATTTTTGAGGCGTTCTTCGAAGCAACACGTTGCTGTATTTCAATTTTATTTTCCAAAAAAAAGGAGAGCTAAAACAACCACGAAAAAAGGCCAAACGTGCAACGGCAAGGCGACGGAGACGTTGGGCAATTTGGCGGCCATTGAAAGCTATTTTTTGAGCCTTTTTCAAACTGGGTTTTTTACAGAAAAATAATATGTTTTGAGAGCTATTTTTTAAAAAACTCGACATCAAAAAACGGACCATGGAGGAGGCAGCAAAAGTCGCTTGAAGTTGGCGGCAGCGGCGGCATTGGCGGTGCTAGGTTGGCCGACGGTGGTGCTAGTGGTCTGGGGTTGTTTTGATCATTTTTCTGATATGTGCGAGGATCAAGATGTGATATATTTGTATATTACAGTGTATCAGAGAATCCTAATGAAATTGGCATACAGGAAGCTGATACAGATAAAAATTGAATCATTACAGTTTATCTTTGAATAGAAAACTGAAACTCATAAGAGTTTTTTTTTCGATTATAAAATCGATATATATATATCTTGTATTTATATTTTTTTAAATTGCATAAATGATGTATATCTGTTTTATATATTTCTGTTAATTTAATTAATTTAAAATTTTTGATTTTATTTAAATATTTTGTAAAAAAATAAAATAAATTTTTTTTAATTAAGTGAAAAAACTTTAAATATTTTATTTTTTATAAAATATCACGTTTAAGATGATTTTTATTAAATTAGATATTTTGAAAAAACGTGAAAATTAATTTCAAATTTTAAATTAATTAAATAAAAAAATATTTAATCTAAATAAATTATTATTTTTCAAAAAGCGTGTAACTAAAATAAAATAATTGAATGCCTTTAATCACTATTTTAGTTGAAAAGCTGAAGAAAAACTGTGCATTCATCAAATTTTATTTGTTACCAATTAAAATCAGAAAAAATAATTTGACAAATCAGAATTTTTGAAATCGTGTACACGGAAAGAAGTTTTTGACTTTTTCAAATCGTATGGTTTCGAAATTAATAAATTTATTTTAATTAGACTATTTTTTATAACCCTAAAAAATATTTTAAAAATCTAAGTGGGAGAGAAAATTTATTCAGAGATAAATTCAGCGGTCTCCATCACCAGTTTGTTAGCGATGTAATTAAATCCTGTGTGTTGGCAGTAAGGCCTTCCTTCCGATCAAACAGATTAATTGCGGTATCGCCAGTACAAACCTCATTTAGGGATAATTTTAGATAATTGTTAATGTGGATCACTTCTCCATCTAAAGGGTTCATAGCGAAGCGATTGATTTGGGATTAGGTGGTGGTTAACATTTAGTTGTAAATAATAAGTATCCTCTCCAACTGAGTTATTACTATTGTTTACTGGACCAAAACTATGCAAGTTATTTAATTTTACTTGACAGGACAGTTGCCTAGATAGTAAAATTAAAAGAAATTAGCTTGTCTAGACAAATAATGGATAGTTGACGTCCTCCATCAAGGCATGCTATTCATAGGGTACCAGGCTGCTGACGATCTGTTTTTTTAAAATGGTAGAGGGAATCAAATTAAAATAAATTTAAAATTTTGCTCATCATAATTAACGGTTATTTTTAATTATGTGATTCTCATAAATAAAATGGCTTTCAATCCTCTAGCGTCTATACTTAAAAAAATAAACTTACGGGATCAAATTTTGTTAACTAAAAAAATAACTTGGATATAACTTTAACTACCAAGGATATTCCTTCAATGTCAGAAAAAATATTTGTTTCTGAAAAAGGTTCTTCCTCTGGGCCGAAAGGTTCAAAAATAGGGTGGCATGATTTTTAAGGTAGTTAGTGGGCCATGAATTGGTGTGAAGAAGTTAAAAGACATATGTTTTTACTACAACTAGACACGATACTGAAAAAAGTAATATCCAGTTTATCTCAGCAAGCTGAACAAATAGGGTAATTTCTTTTCACTGGTTGTGAAAATATATTTAGCGGTATTATCTACCGGTACCTGGTGTGTAGATATGGGAACCACTAATCATGTCTACAATTCATTGCAAGGGTTTTAAAAAATTCGACAACTTAATGATAGGGAGATTACTTGCATATGGGTAATAATACAAAGGTGACAGCAGTTGCAGTGGGAGATGTCACTCTCAGTTTTAGTAGAGATCGAGTTTTAATATTGAGAGATTATTTTTATATATCTTTTATTAGAAGGAACTTAGTTTTCGTTTCTAGATTGGTTAAAAACAGATATTTGATTTATTTTAAGAACTCTGTGGTTATTAAGGATAATAAATGCGTTATCTATTCTGGTAGATTGGCGGATGATCTTTATGTTATTACTCTAATTTCTCATACATTGCAAATGACTAAATTGAATCACACATCTAATTTACCATATAAGAGAAATTTTTCTTCTTTGATGAACTAAACATTTCTTTGCCACTTACGCTTAGATCATATTAATTTAAAAATGAAAAATTGACTAGTAGAAGATGGACCTTCGAGTTCATTGAAAGTGAAGGCACTTCTAGTCTGTAAATCTGCTTAGAGGGTAAGATGACCAGGAGGCCCTTTTCGGTCAAAGGCAATAGAGCTAAAGAACTGTTAGAACTGGTTCACTCTGATGTGTGCGGTCTAATAATAATCTGGACTAGAGATGGCTTTGAGTACTTCTTCAGTTTTATTGATGACTACTCAAAATATGAATACATTTACCTAATGCACCGTAAGTTTGAATACTTTGAGAAATTTAAAGAATTCAAAATGGAGGCGAAGAAGCGTATGAGTAAAAGTATAAAATCACTACGATTTGACCGTGGTGGGGAGTACCTCTTTGGAGAGTTTAGGGATTACCTGTCATCAGAAGAGATTATATTTTAGTTGACTGCTCCAGGCACTCTGCAACAGAATGGTGTAATAGAAAGAAAGAATATGACTCTTATGGAGATGGTAAAATTCATGATGAGTTATTCAGGTTTATCCAATTCGTTTTGGGAACTCGCATTAGAGATAATGGCTTACATTCTGAATTTGGTACCTTCTAAGTTTGTACTTTCCACTACCACAGAATTGTGGATGGAATGTAAATCTAGTTTGAGATATATTCAGATTTGGTGGTGTTCAGCACATGTACTGAATGGGAATGTAAGTAAGTTAGAACCGAATACAGAAGTCTGTTTCTCTGTGGGGGTATCCTAAGAAAACGAAGGGTGGTTTATTTTATAATCCTAAGGATCAAAAAATTATTGTTAGCACCAATGCTTGATTCTTAGAAGAGGATTATATTATGAATCATAGGCCGAAAAGTAAAATTGTTATGAAAAAAATGAGAGAAAATACCAGTAGAACGGAAGAGAAACCATAAGTCACTAATATCGAATTGTCTCGTCGTAGTCGGGAGATTATTGGGATAGGTGCAAATCATGCGCATGGTGCTGATGCACATGGTTCAAATTCTGCACAGCGTGTTAATGTTAGTACGTAGACACAAGTAGTGCCCCATCGTAGTGGGAGAGTTGTTCATCAACCTGATTAGTATATATTCATGGGAGAGTCTTTTGACAAGATCCTAGTAGAACTGGATACCAAACCCTATAATTACAATAAAGCACTTAAGGACAATGACGAAGATCTTTGACAAAAGGCTACAAATTCAGAGATGAAATCTATGTATTCTAATCAAGTTTGAAAACTTGTAGAACCATCCGAAAGGATAAAATCCATTGGATGAAAGTGGATCTATAAGAGAAAGAGAGGAGCAGACGAAAAGGTTAAAATCTTCAAAACTTGGCATGTTGTAAACGGGTTCACTTAGAAAGGAGGGATCGATTATGAGGAAACCTTTTCGCTGGTAGCCATGCTTAAATCTATCCGAATTCTCTTATCCATTGCTGCTCATTTCGATTATGAAATTTGGCAAATAGATGTCAAGATAATTTTTTCTTAACGAAATTCTTGATGAGTGTATCTATATGGTACAACCAGACGGTTTGTTAGTAAAAGACTAGGAGCACATGTTATGCAAGGAGATGCATTTATGGACTTAAGGGGGCATCAAGGTCTTAGAATACTCGATTTGATCAAGTCATAAAGTGTTATAATTTTGATTAGAGTCCAGATGAGTTCTGTGTGAATAAGAAGCGTGACAAAAATACGGTGATCTTTCTAGTAATTTATGTAGATGATATTTTACTCATTGAAAATGATGTGGGGGCATTATCTATAGTAAAAGTATGGTTATCTGGGCAGTTCGATATGAAAGACTTGGGAGAAGTCAGTCTCATCCTAGGGATCAAGCTTGTGCAAGATCATAAACAAAGAATGTTGAGTTTATCACAAGCAAAGTATATCGTTGATATCCTTACTCGTTTTAGCATGTAGGATTCCAAGAAAGGATTTTTTCCTTTCAGGCATGAAATCACTTTATTCAAGAATCAGTGTCATAAGACACCTGATGAGATAGAGAAAATAAACGCGATTTCTTATCCTACGGCAGTAGGAAGCCTAATGTATGTTATGTTTTGTACTAGACCCGACATCGGCTTTGTCGTTGGCATAGTTAGCAAATATTAGTTTAACCCAGGGTGGGAGTATTGGATTGCGCTAAAGAATATAATCAAGTACCTGAAAAGGACTAAGGATTATATGTTGGTTTACCAGACAAACAGTCTAGTACCTTAAGGGTACATAGACTCAGATTTTCAGTTAGACAAGGATTCTCGTAAGTCTACCTCAAAATATGTGTTTAACTTAAGAGGTAGAGCTATTAGTTGAAGGAGTACCAAACAGTCCTGTATTACTGATTCCACCATGGAGGCTGAGTACGTGGCAACTTCTGAAGCAGCCAAGGAGGCCATTTGACTCAGGAACTTCCCATTGAATCTAAATATGGTCCCTTTAGTTTAGTTGGCTATTACACTTTATTGTGATAATAGCGGAGTGGTTACAAACTCGAAGGAATGAAGAATCCACAAGAAAGGAAAACACATTGAGCGTAAGTATCACTTGATAAGAGAAATTGTACAGAGGGGTTATGTTGCTGTGACCAAGATTGCATCAGGAGACAACCTTGTAGATCATTTTATAAAGAGCTTACTAGCTAAGACTTTTGACAGTCATGTAGAGGGCATGTGAGTTAGAAGTATGGCAGCACGATTTTGAGTATAAGTGGGAGCTTGTTGGGGTTGTATACTAAAAATCATAAATTTTATATGATTTTAGTATTTAATTTTATTTTAATAAAATTAATTTTTTATTTTATGAGAATCTTAATGAGTAATGTATGCAATATTATTTCTTTAATATTATACATGGATTTCTTTTATTTTGTACAATATTTAATTAGGTGTATAAAGTTCGGCTTGCACACAAAAGATCAAATTTTAGGTTCTTGCAAAATATAAGTATTTGTTCACAGTTTAGATAAAAATAGACATGCCATTGGTATGACTATAACACATAGTTTTAGTAAGCATGCCTTGTTTACAACGAATATATAATAGTGTCGTCTATTGCTCTAACTCTCTGTACTAGTACACTTTGTGTGTATTGAATGGGACACATTGGGATAATTAATTTTATACTGACTATATAAATTAATTCACACCTAAGGTTATTATAAGCGTGCTTATACTCTTAATCCTGAAATAATTAATTATTTGCGTATATTTAATACTCATTGTTTTGATTTATTAAAAAGTGCGATCTTTTAGAGGTCAGTAGCCTCGGTGAGTTGGATAGCGATATTAATTATATGGTGAATATTAATTATTGATAGAATCCACGTACCGATTATTCGGGATTGACGATACTCCCTTAAGGAAGCTTATAAGTTTTGATCGGGCCAAACTCTACAGGTGGATTTAACTATTCGGCTGTCAAATAAGTTAAGCGGAAAGGTTTAAGGAATTTTAAGAAGCTGATTAAATTTAATTGTTAGTAATTAAATTTGATTGGCAAGTATTGAGAATCTTATCGTGGGTAGATGAATTAAGCATTTAATAACAGGAGCTCAATGGAAGATGGTCTTAAAATTATGGCTTAGAGTGTAGTTACAGTTTTTTAATGGTGTAAACAATAATTTAGTATTTTATAAAAATTGCAGAAACAGCTACAAGATTTTCATAATTACAGATACCGCTGTGAGATTTGCATAATTGTAGAAACTATTGGACGAGTATCTTGATTATACTAGAAGTCTTTATCATAATTATTTCACAGGTCGCTGTTGTAGCCTTATAAATATGCAGGTAGGTTGAACCAAATTTATAACTCGTCTTCAAAACTAAGGTTGACTAGCCTCTCTCGGTACGAGTTCTCGAAAGATCGTAACCCACATTACGTTCAAGAATCACATAAGGAAATTCAGTAGAAGATCTGACAGGAGTTTCAACTCAGAGTCAAAAGTTCGAAGTTGGAGAATCGACCAAAAATGTATTCATCAAAATTAACTTTGGTAGTACGAGTTTTATTTTGATAATTCGACATCAAAAAATTTTATTTGGAGCTCGTTTTAGCGATTGCCCGTCCAATTTTTTTTTATCGAGAAATTATTTACAAAATAATGATCTTAACAATTTTTGCCTCCAACATTGAGTTCTTTGAATACTCAGTTGGATCAAACCATAAAATTTTATGATTTTGATCAAAATCTAGATGAGTCCTATGTGTATAAAAAGCATGACGAAAGCGTGGTGGTCTTTCTAGTACTTTATGTAGATGATATTTTGCCCATCGAAAATGATGTGGGGGTGCTATCTTCGGTAAAAGTATAATTATCTGGGCAGTTCGATATGAAAGACTTGAGATAAGCTAGTCACATCCTTGGGATCAAGTTTTTGTGAGATAAAAAATAAAAGATGTTTGCTTATCATAAGTATAGTATATCGATGACATCCTTGTTCATTTTAGTATGCATGATTTTAAGAAAAAGTTTCTCCTTTTCAGGCATGTAATCACTCTATCCAAGGATCAGTATCCTAAGACACCTGATGAGATAGAGAAGATGAAGGTAGTTTCTTATGTTTCTACAGTAGGAAACCTAATGTATGCTATGCTTTGTCCCAGACCCGACATCTATTTTGTCGTTGGCATGATTAGCAAATATTAATCTAATCTAGGATAGGAGTATTGAACTACGGTGAAGAATATAATCAAGTACCTGAAAAAGATTAGGGATTATATGTTGGTTTATCAAGCAGACAATCTAGTACATTTGGGATACAGAGACTTGGACTTCTAGTGAGACAAAGATTTTTGTAAGTCTACCTTAAGATATGTGTTTACCTTAAGAGGTGAAACTATAAGTTGGGGGAGTATCAAGAAGTCCTGCATTGTTGATTCCACCAATGAGGCCGAGTACGTGGCAGCTTCTAAAGCAGCCAAGGTGGCCGTTTGGCTCAGGAACTTCCTGTTGGATCAAGATGTGATCCCTTTAGTTCTGCCAGTTATTACACTTTATTGTAATAATAGCGGGACGGTTGTAAACTCAAAAGAGCCAAGAGTCCACAATAAAGGAAAATACATTGAGTATAAGTATCACCTGATACGAGAAATTGTACAGAGGGGTGATATTGCTGTGACCAAGATTGCATCAAGAGACAATCTTGTAGATCCTTTTACAAAGAGCCTACCAACTAAGACTTTTGATAGTCATGTAGAGAGCATGGGAGTTAAAGTATGGCAGCATGATTTTGAGTATAAGTGCGAGACTGTCAGAGTTATATACTAAAATCATAAATTTTATTTAGTTTTAGTATTTAATTTTTTTTTATTTTATGAGAATCTTAATGAGCAATGAATGTAATATCACTTCTTTAATATTATGCATGGTTATCCTTTATTCTGTGCAGTATTTAATCTGATGTGTAGAATACGGCTTACACACAGACAACAAGGTTATAGGTTCTTGTAGAATATAAGTTTTTGTTCACAGTTTAGATAGAATTGGATAAACCATCGGTACGACTATAGTACATAGTTTTACTAGGATTGTCTTGATTACGGGGAACAGATAATAACATCATCTATTGTTTCAATTCCCCGTGCTAGTACACTTTGTGTGTATTGAACGGGACTACATTGGAATAATTAATCTTGTACTGATTATATAAATTAATTCACACTCTAAGATTATTATGAGTGTTTATACTTTTAATCTCGAATTAATTATTATTTACGTACATTTAATATTTGTTGTTTTAATTCATTAGAGAGTGCGATCTTTTATGGGTCAATAGTCCCGATGAGTTGGATAGCAGTATTAATTATATGGTGAATATTAATTATTGACGGAATCTAAGTCCCGATTATTCAGGATTGACGATACTTTCTTAAGGAAACTTATAAGTTTTGATCAGGCCAACCCCTGCAGGTGGATTTAATTATCCGACTATCAAATAAGTTAAGCGAAATGGCTTAATTAAGGAAATTTAAGAAGATAATTAAATTAAATTGTCAATAATTAAACTTAATTGGCAGGTATCGAGAATTTTAACGTGCGGAGATAAATTAAGTATTTAATAACAGGAGCTCGAATAATCAATTTTGAGAATATGGCTAGGAGTGCAATTACTATTCTTTAGTGGTATGAATTGTAATTTATATTTTTATGAAATTGTCTTAGGGGCAGGTGGGTTTTCGTAATTACATTAGAAGCTCAAGTCATATTTACTCCACAGGTCCTTATTGTAGCCCTATATATATATATGTGCAATTATATTAAACACAAATCATAAGTCGTCTTTGAAGACTAAGGTTTTCACGTATTCCCTATTGTGATTAGTTTAGCAAATTTAAGTTCATGAAGGATCATAGTCCACTCTACGTTCGTGATTCGCATTAGGAATACAATAGAAAGTTTGATCGGGGCTTTAACTTGATGGATTCACATTCGTGGTTATTGTAGTAACCGAAATTAATCTACCAGATTTTGAAATACATTATCCTGAATCTAACTTTGGGAGTTCGTATTTTATTTTGATCGTTTGACATTAAAACGTTTTTAATCTAGAGTCTATTTCGGCGATTGCCCGTTCAATTTTTTGTAATCGAAAAAATGTATTCAAATTAATGATCTTGATAGTTTACCTCCAACACAAAAGAATCTGTAAGTATTAGGGTTATGCTATCTCATACATCCAAATCGTTATACATTCAACAAAAATCTTCATATTTCTCAACATATTACTAAAAAGAGAAAAACAAGACACGTTGAGCTCAAGACTATAAAACTAACGACTGTGGTGGACCATCTTTTAGCCATTCCCGTTGTCTACAACCACAAAGGTTATAAAAGAGTGCACTTGGTATTATAATAAATAAAATAAAAAAATTATTTTATTTAAAAATACTAAAACATCATACTTTCTATGAGAAAAGTAAGATATTGCATTTATTTGTCACAAAATATCACAAATAACCTTATCAGTCTTTCAAAAGTATCATTTAGGCCCAATAGCTATAGGTCATTAAATTTATTGTCCTGTAATTTAAAAATAAAATTCTTGGTATAACCGCCACAATTCAACATAAAATTGTCTTACTCACACCTCATATCCAAAAGTGTCAAAATAGTCGTCAGCCTTACGATCGGGAGTTCTGACATTACCGTAACCTCAATTCTTAATGCACAGATAGCAACGTGATGAAATAAAGGCCACTCTTCACCAAGCACGAGTGGTATGTGCTATAACCTAGAATTTAACCCGAAAATCCTTTAAGACAAAAACCTCCGTTTAACGAAAAACCTCCTCTATAGGGACAAATAAAACCCATAATTAGGTAACCTCCCCTAACGGGATATAAGTGGTCGAAAATTCTTGTAACTTAGCACTTTGGAACAACATATCATAGCATTATCAAAATCTTTCTTTCCAGCACACATGCTTTTCAAAAGATATCGATCACATATTTGAAACTATCATGTTATTTGAATAAAATATCATGCTATCACAATTTCTCATAATTCAAAATGTAGATATAAAGCAAGTTTAAAGTATAATTTATACAATTCAGTTCAAAAAAATACTAAGTAGTCTTGCCTCGATTTAGGCGCAATCTAACTATTTCTTCATTCCCGACCCCAACTGTTATAACCCGTACCATGGTAATTAATAAAAATAAGACACGTGTCACTCCTTAGAATAATATATTATTTGATAGTTCGTAGAAAATTTTAAAATAAAATTTCTGACAAATAATAATATAGCGATAAAAATTTTAAATATTTTTAGATTTCTTTACATATGTTTTGATAGGATTATAAAAAGATTCTAGATAAGATTCTGGATAAAATCAAATCAAAGTTAATGATTGAAAAAGATTTGGATAAGATTCTGGATAAGATTAAATCAAAAGTAATAATTGAAAAAAATTTGGGCCAGCCTATAAAAGGCACTTGGTGGCAACATCCATCTCACATATCATATCTCACACACTGTGAGCTTGTATGCCAA
>JAULJZ010088089.1:0-12389 GCA_032270985.1 Heliamphora pulchella
ACTGTGGAGGTCGAGATGGCACTGTGGTGGATGATAATCCACGAGGCCAAGCTGAATGTGTCGCCTGAATCTTCTTTACATTGCTCGGAGGCCGGTTGGTTTAGAGTTTGCTTCGCGAACATGGACACCTTTTGTTTTTTGATTGGCTTCTACTTTCGAAAAACTTTCGAAAGAAAAAATCTACTCTTGATTGATTTTTTTTTAACTCTGTCGAAAAAGAATTTATGTCGAAAAACAAGTCCTGATAAGTAAAAAGCCTTCTTATCTCCACTAATTGGTGATTTAAGCCTTGTCAGGTAAGAGACAATATAGTATTAATAAATTATAAAGTTAACGAAACTTTGATAAAAGGCTTAACAGTAAACTGTTTTTTTTGTTTTTTTACTTTGACAGGCTTTTTTGTTTTTCGATAGACACAGGTCGAGATAAAATAAATAAACAAAGCGTTAACATTGATGAACCATTTTACATGGCTTATCGAATTTTTTTTTATAAATCGATAGAAACTCTTTTTTTTTGTTTTTTTTTGGTTAACCTTTTGATAGGCTTTTAAAAGAAAAAATCTGCTTTCAATTTTTTTTTAATAGATCCATTTGGGAACAAGTTGAAATAATTCCAATTTTGACATGAAATTTTTTCATTAAAAATATTGATAGAAAATTTTCTTCCTTCTTTTTATTTTCATTGATTTGGAAAAGCAAAAAACTATTCCATCGAATTTGATTAATTTTTTTTTCTTTTGTTGTCATTCTTTGGCATTATATTTTGACAATATAAAATCCAATTCAGCCATTATTGGTTTGGGAAGTTGCCCCCAGCCTTTCGAAGGTTGGGAATATACGAATTTTGAACAATTTTAATTTTTTTTTCGTTATTAGCCATTATTTGTTGACCAACTACGGAGGAAATTTTTTAAGATTGTTCATCCTTTGTTAGGGGTTGTTCAATTTCGTTATTGACCATTATTTGTTGGCCAACTACATGGAAAACTTTTAAAAATTATTGAACTTGTGTTATAGGTTCTTTAATCCTATAAAAATCAACCCGTGGTTTGAGTTGTTCATTCCTACAAGATTCAACCTGTGATATAGGTTGCTCAATCCTATAAGAATCAACTTGTAATGGGGGAGGATACACCTCGTAAAGAGAATTATAATATACTGGTGATAGAGGATAATATACATCGTAATAAGAATTATAATATACTAGTAATGAAGAATGATATACCTCAAACGAGAATAATAACATACCTGTTGTTGGTAGTCTATTGTAGAGACCACTGATACATATTTTGCTCCATATGCATAGCCATTTAGGGCTCTCCGTACTGCTGCTCTCATCTCCATTTCTTCTGATTTAGTACGATATTCCACCGAACGTGCCAAATTTGTTAACCAAAATAACAAATAAATCTCCTTCGAAAGGAAATTATTTTCGAAATGATCAAGCGATTGCGTGCGGGTTTTATGCCTTGTTTCAGGATTTTGTCAGAAAAAACCATAGAAGATATGATTAAAGCAATAAAATCAAAATTTTATTAATTTTGACAGAGAAATGTTTACAGACGCTAAATTCTACTCCTATGAACTGGATAAGAAATTACAGGAAAACAAAAAGGTAAAAAGAAAAATAGACAGTTTTCCAAGTTGTGTGTGTAGATATAATAATTATAAGTTTACATATTTATAAAGAACTTCATAAATAACTACTACTAACTTTTAATAACTTTTCACAACTACACTAAACATGAATTAATCCTACGACGCTAAGTGTCATCTGTAACTTCCATCAACCACTGCTCTCCTCCTTGGTTGCCACTTGCCATCTTTAATAATACTCTATATGGGTATACGGGGATGTCCAGTAAATTAAATTTATTTTGGTGGGTTGAAACGGCGAGGTCTAACGAAGAAGATGACCACCGGCCTTCACGTGCTTCATCCACCGAGTTCCTGCAAAACAAACCCTCGGCCGGTGGCCGGAGGGAGGGCCTTTGATGCCCAAGTTAGTTCTTCTATTGAGAGAGAAAAAATGCTATTGAAACATAAAGCCAGCCCCCCCTTTCTCAGCTGAGAGAGGGGTATATATATCAAATACATTCAGAGAGAGAGAGAGAGAGAGCTGTCCTATCCCTGCCAGGATGGGATGGGAGGGGATGGTGAGGTGATGGTTGAAGGATTTTCTGTCAAGAGAGGATTTCCTCCCCACAATAACCCACAGCTTTTACATGCTTCTTCAGGAGGATGTGGAAGTTGCATGTACCTCGATCCTTCGATGTGAAGACTAGTCAATTGTGTTGCTTTGAATGCCTGACAGAGTCAGGACTTTAGGTGCTCGGTTGAGCTAGGTCGTTGGAACATGCTTGGGTGAACCAAGGCTTTGAGTGCCTAACCGGGCTAGGACTTTGGGGTATGCCTGGGAGTACCAGGGCTTTGAGCTGAAGATCGAGAGCTGAGCTCGACACCTAGGCTAGGTTAGGACCGAGAGCTGGGCTCGGCATCTAGGCTAGGCTAGGGTTTTTCACTGATGGGCTATTCTAACCCTAGGAGCTCTTTTAGTCCATGAGATTATTCTAGTCTCCTGCCTAGGCAAGCCAGGGCTTTTTACTGATGACCGAGAACTAGGCTCGGCATCTAGGCTCGGTTAGGATTTTTAATGGGCTATTCTAACTCTGGGAGCTCTTCTATTCCCTGAGATTATGCTAATCTCCTGCCTAGGCAAGCTAGGGATTTTTACTGATGACCGAGAACTGGGCTCGGCGCCTAAGCTCGTCTAGGGTTTTTAATGGGCTATTCTAACATTGGGAGCTCTTCTAGTACTTGAAATTATGCTAATCTTCTGCCTAGGAAAGTTAGGACTTTTTACTGATGATCGAGTACTGGGCTCATCACCTAGGCTCGGCTAGGGTTTTTTATCGAAAAAGCCTAAGGCATATATAATATTTCCGAAGGAGCTTGTTGGTTGAAGATCCAGCAAAATCAACTGAACTTGCTGAACACAACCATAGGTGCAAATCAAACCGCGGTGTATGAGAATATGACAGCCGGACAGATCGAGGCCGTTCAACCGAAAATCCAATCGATCCAGATGAAAGTAGGAAGAAAATACGTCCTGCCCTTGCTTTAATTGCTGAGCTACATCATTTGCCAAACTTGGCAACCGAACAAAGTGAGTTTCCGACGAGATGGTACCGACCATGCATGTAGATGCCAAGCAAGCCCCACCGAACTATCTTGGTGCCTCTAAAAACTGCTTTTGGTACACGCCAAATGATGCTTACGTCTATGTTTTTTATAAAGAATTTTAATAACGTGGAGAGTGAATAAAACAAATAGCTGAGTGCTAAAAGTGAGATAGAGGAGCAAAACCAGATTCGCAAGGTGCCGAGAATGCCGCTAAGGACCGGGATGAGTTGATGCCATGCATGCAAACACCGCTTGAGTTTCTCACCGAATTGTCGAGCTGAGCATTACCGAGAAAAGAAATGACCAGATCTTGGTCAGCCGAGCTACTAACGTGGATGGATTGCCCGGACGTTACATGAGCCTAGATGCCCCGAGCTGTGTGAATGCATACGGTGTTAAGACCGAACAAACTTCTAGAGAGATAAAAGGTGATCTTTAGAGAGACCGAAACACTCCCGAGCAAACACCGCTGAACTCTGAATGGCCACCGAGCTTTGAACTGAGCCGAGCTGGTAATTGTTGAGCTGATGTGGGATGGTAACCCAGGATGGACTTAGCCGAGCTGATAGAGAGAGAGAAGGGCAGAACCGAAATGAGGGCTGAGATGCCAGAATGCCGCCGACAGCCTCTTCTTGTTGCCGTCCACAGAAGGGGTCATTCTGTCCCTGGCGTTTGCTATGGATACAGAAATAGATATAGGAAGAGAGAGGGACAAATACCAAGCTCGGCAGTGCCGATGTGCCATCCATGAGCCGAGGAGATAGCAAAAGGAGCCTGCGGATGGGCAAAAGAAGGCTCGGTACCATGAGTGGGTTCGATAGCCGATTTGAGGTTGTTGAGAGCAAGCAAAATTGATGCTAACCAAGCTGAGATGAATGGCCGAGCTCCAAGATCTAGCGCCGAGAAGCCGAGATACGACCATCAAGCCGAACCTTGCTCCTCTCACTACATTGGGCAGATGTATGAGTAGATAGAAAAGAGCAGAAGTGGATCCAAGCTATAAATGCCGAGATGCCACCGAGAGGCCGAGCATGTAAGGCCGGTTTGGAATGCGCAAGAGTCGCCGAGGACCGAGCTCTAGCTCTTGCTTACGTAGTTCCTTCTGTTTAGTGTCTGATCTATAGCCCCTTTGCATCTCCAACATGAGAGCAGCTCTCGTAGCTGAGAAGACGAAGAATTCCCCAACAATGCCCACAGCAGCTTGAACAGCTTTCTCCTCTTTTAGGGGGCGCATCTCATGATCAGATGCATGGCCACAGTGGTGAGAGCTCCAGTACCGAGCTCCTGAATTTTTTAAGCTAGATACCAAGTTCGTTTAAGGGACTGAGATACCGAGCTATGAACCGAGCTGGAAAGATATGTGCTGAGACGGGTCGCCGAGGTACTGGCCGAGCTTCTCCCCGAATTGCCGAGACTTCATGTGGCGCCAATATGCCGACCACCTTGCACCGAGATGGTGAGTTGAGGAAACTGTGGCCGAGATATGAACCGAGCTGAAGAGGCCGAGGTGCCGTGAGGAAAATGAGGCCCGAGCTGTTTCAATCAAGAGAGAGAATTGACTGTGCTGAACAGACGAGTCAATGCCGAGCTATGTCCGCCGGGTTATGACGCCGAGCTGTGGGCTTTGGCGAGCACATGCTATATAGAGAGAGAAAGTCCCACTGATTCATTTTTGCCAAGCTGCCCTTTCTCCTTTAAGAGAGAGAGAGAGAACCACTGACCTAGTTTTTCCCTGTCTCCAACCTGCTCTGTGTGTAATCATAAAAATAGGAAGAGTGAGAAAGGCTAGTCGTAGCTCCTACGAGAGCAGGTACTGGTACTTCATTTCAGCTCATGCCTTCCTGCCGAGATTTGTCCAAAAAGCTCCAAGTTTTGCCCCCGATTTTTAGAGAGAGAAAATAAAATCCCAAACATGAGCTTCTCATCAGTTCTACCGCCACTTGCAGCAGAAGTGTCAAACGCATCTTTTATATCTTGAGAGTTATTTGTCCTAGAAAATTACTCGAGCTTTGTTTGTTTGTGTAGAGATAAAGAGCCATATAAAAAGAGGTAAGAATTACTTTTCTGAAGGATCTGAAGAATTTTTTACTTAAGACTGAGCGCCGAAAGTGTAGAGCTCGATTTTATATCTGGCCAAATAATTTGTTTTTTTGTTGTTTTTTTGTTGAACTCTGTCGTTCCCATAGACAGCGCCAAATGTACGGGAACGTCCCGTAAATTAAATTTATTTTGGTGAGTTGAAACGGTGAGATCCAACGAAGAAGATGATCGCCGACTTTCACGTGTTCCGTCCACCTCCTGCAAAACAAACGCCCGGCCGGTGGCCGGTGGCCGGAGAGAGAGAGCCTTTAATGCCAAAGTTAGCTCTTCTATTGAGAGAGAAAAAATGCTATTGAAACATAAAGCCAGTCCCCCTCTCTCAGCTGAGAGAAAGGTATATATATCAAATACATTCATAGAGAGAGAGAGAGAGAGAGCTAGCTAGCTGTCTTATTCCTATCAGGATGGGATGGGAGGGGATGGTGAGGTGAGGTGAGGTGATGGTTGAAGAATTTTCTGTCAGGAGAGGATTTCCTCCCCCACAATGGGCATTTTAAATTTATAAATATATTATTAAGTCTTTATAAAATATAATAGGCTAAAATAATATCTTCGACAGGAAATTTGTAAATTATGATGTAAATACCACCACAAAGAATATATATGAGAATGCTCCAACTATATTGTCTTCTTCTCTACCAGGAGCAGGTCATACATGTCAGGATCCTTATAAATATGGGAAAGGCGATTACCAAAAGCAGGTGATGTGGCAACAATGTGGCCATTTGGAATGTCATCATTTTTCCCTCTCCCTAGTTTTCACACTGAAAGCACTGTAGGAGCCATGTAAAAACATTATCAAGGGAGGGTGCAGTCTCAAGGCTTCCTTGATACACATACGAGACTTTTTGTCTTGGACAGGATATCATGATCAACCTTGTTTCCAAGTTTCTTTCATCAGGTTCTTCTGCTCATCCAACCCAATCGATAGGCACTTCTTATTACTGAGGAGGTAGGGCCCGATCCAGGTGGATGTGATGGAACTGGTGTGCTACCCAGCAAAGCTAGGAACAATTAGTAGGCTAGTGAGTGAGCTCGAACTAAGTTATTTGGCGACCGTCTTTGTACTTTTGAGTCCATGAAACACTACATAGAAGTGTGCTTACGAGAAACTATGATCTGTGCAAAGATTTCTGCAAGCTCAGTCTCGGCAGTGGTTGGCTGGGATGGGCAGGTATGGGAATATAACACTAATGGGAAGCATTCCATTGTCATCATGGAAGTGAAAAGACACATCAAGAAAGAGTTTATTGCGTACCTCTTCACCTAATAAACATTTACAGGCTGTCAAGATGCTTAGAATGATGAGGTGAATATTTTTATATTCACCTCACCATTCTCTCAAATGTATTCCTGTAGAATTTCAGTTTACTTGAATACAAAGGACCAAAAAGTTCACATGCCTACTAAACAACAAAAAGTAAGAGAATAACTTCTTTCTTCTCCAAATAAATGTCTAGAAATGCACTAACATCTAGTGAACTTCATGCAAAAATCAGAATGCACCCCCCACAACCCCCCCCCCCCCCCCCCCGCGTTCAGGAGAATATTGGCTAAGCAAGGGTATAATACAAACAAAGCTACTCAAGCTAGATTCAATCAGTTGGTTAAAGGCTCACTTGGAATTACTTCGGAGACAGATCAAACAAGCTTAATTAAATAAAATATGCAACTTTGAGACTTGATAAGAAAATGAGCATCCTAAGGCTATTCAAAAGATCAGACTACTAAAGGATATACTAAGATTGGCTGCAGTTGAAGCTAAGTTGAAATACTCGTTCACGAACAAACTAAGCTTGCAAAACTAGCTGCTTGGTTTCTTTAGGGCCTCACTACCACCATACATTGAAGTCGAATTGAAAGTGGAAAAAAGTGGCACCACAAATGAAGGTGCAAGAATTTTTAAGCATTAAACTCGTACTGCCACAACAAAGAGTAATAGGGTTGATAGAATGTGTGTTCTACACTAGACCTGTTACCTAAACAAAGCTTCATCCAATCCCAATGTTCTACATACTATACCATATTATGGGCCATAATGGCATTCAGGATTGAATGGATTATCAACACTTCAGAGAGCTTCATCCAACAGTTTCTGTTCTCAATCAATGGTATAGAACTGTCTACCCATGTATGCCCTATTTTTTTTTTTAATTTTAAAAAAAGCCGTGAAATCTTATTCAATCCGAAATGCAAACATCCACTCAAGTAAATATCATTCAACATTCTATTTCTCTATAAATTAACTTTATTGGGGTAAGGCTAAAATTATTGTAGATAGGTTGAAGCAATACCATACGGTTTGATCGACCTTAACTGAGGAATAACCTTCGCCACGACATTAGTGACTTAGCTCTTTGCGCTTTCTGCAGGCTTTTTTTTTCTAGAGAGAGAGGTTGGGGGCGGTTCAGAAGATTGGCCCGCTCTGATAGTACGAGGTGAGTGAAAAGATAGAGCCACACAAAATTATCAATAGTAAAATCAAGCATCAAATGCACAAACAATTACCAAACCAAACTAAGTCATATGTCCCAATCATTTGGAGTCAACTACTCAAATCATTTTTTGTTCCTTCAGGTCTGTCAAGGATTACAGGTTCAGTTAAATTTAATAAATTTGTATCTTATCTTCCCCAACATCTCATGCCAATTTTGCTCCTCCTCTCTTAGAGGATTTCCATTAGTAAACTCACTTATAATTTAAAATATAATAATATTTATAATTTAAAAATAGTTTATTAAAAGTTATTTTATAAACTAACTTATAATTTAATAAACAATGGTATTTATAATAGAATAAATAATAAATTATTATAAGTTCATATTTATGAACTACTGTGCGTGTTGAAAATTGCTGACACAATCTAAGTCAACCCAGTTGGCCTACTTTAATAATCCTGAACTAAAAAAAGAGCCAAACTCCTGTTTACTGAACTCATGAAGCTGAATTGTGCTATTCAAAGCCTACAAAACGAGAGCACCGTTAGTGCTTTCCAGCCGAATTTGACTAAGAAGCACTCCGACGTTCAAGTTAGATCTCTTTCTGAGAGTATTTCTAAACAAGAACCGGGTTCATAATTGTGTACCTTTGTTGCTTGGTATGCTTGCTTTTTTATAGTGATCATGTCTAGGTGTTTGAGTCCTTGACTCTGTTACTAATGTACTTCTCAGGGATTTTACCTCATCTTAGAGCAATCCCGATTGCCTTAGGAGGCCTTTCTCCTATTTCCCATATTGAAAGTTGTGGGGTTAAGGGCTCTTGGGCGATTATCTCGCCCAAGGCTTTTTTCTAGCTTAGCTCGTCGTTTAGGGATTAGATAGCATCGGTTGTCCCTCTAGAGCAACCAAGTCCAGTTTGTGAGAGGTAGACCCTCTAGTTTGTGGGAGGTTGGGCCTTCACCTTGTTAAAGCTTTGTCTCCTTGTTTAGGCCGAACTCGTTCATAGACTATTACCCATGGTGACCCGAACAGTGATTAATCATAACTGGGCTTTAAGCCTAATCATTAATCCTCCTTCAACTTTCCCCAGTTCTATTCTTCATTTAGCCGAAGAGTTTAGTGAAGGGTTTGAGCTCCCATTCTCTTTTGTTTGGAAAGTGTGTCATGATTAGTTGACATTGTGTATCTCTCTCTTAGGGAGGCCTCTGTTTGGTATTCGGTCACTGCTCAGGCATTCTTGTCGTATCTTCTATTCGGTGTTCGGTTGTTACTCTGAGTATTCCATCCCCTCGCCTTCTATTTTGTGTGACAACTGTTCCTCGAGCCTTCAAATAGTGACGTGGCAGGCATGGGATGGTTCCCAAAGAGGCACGTGTCACCTCGGTAACCAAAGTATCTTTTCAAACATACAACACATTTATTGCTCCTATGACATTTGATTTGATGGGTATAAAACCCATTTTTGAATCCCTTATTCTATTTTCTGCAATTGTTGCATTCTCTTTGATTTTTTTTGTTCATGCATTTTCATTTTCCAGTGAGAAACCCAAAAATTGGCGAGAAACTCAGAAATTGGCAAGGAAATATTGTTTTCTGGCATCAAATCCCTTGACTGAGCTCGTAAGTAGCCTCGCTTTCATCTTCTCTGCTCCATTTTTTCTTTGAGGGTGAGCTTTGCTTCTCTTTTTCTTCTCCTCCCTTCTTCTCAGCTCCTTCGTAAAAATGGGCAAACTCCGAAAACTGGTTTCTACGTAGGAGGCAATGCAAAATTTTCGGCGTAGATACCAGATTCCAGATGATGTTGGAATCACACTTGCCAAATGAGGGAGACTCGAAAAAGGGAAACTAAGACAGACTTCCCATTCCAATAGTGGCTATAGTAGAAGGGGGAGTTCGGTTCCCTTTTCATCCTCTACTCTGCCGAGCTCTTCGTCATTACAGGGTGAATCCCATGCAAGTATTCTCTAATGTTTTTAGAGTGATCATGGGAGTTGTGGAACTAAACTGCATTCTTGGTACCAACCTCGGTATCTGGGATATAGTTTACTGCTACAACATGGTCCAACACATAATTGGGACCTATTACCTCAAAGCGAAGAAGGCCGCCGAGAAGTTGGTAATCGAACTCCCTGATTCTGGTAAGGACGTAGACAATAACTTCGTCAACATTACTGAGAACTTCGAGTTCGTTGCGAACGAACGAGAAGACATCTTCACAGTCTCATGGACCTTTGGTCTTGGCCTTGGGACTTTCAGGCGATGCGTGCATTGATTTATTTTCGTCGGAGGCCATACTCATTCTCTCTTTTTTTTTTTATCACTGGGCACTGCTAACTAGTAGGCCTGTGTATTATCGCCGGTCAAAATAAGGTGTGTATACTAAACCCCATCTTTTTTAAAAATAAAAAGTTTTAAACATAATGGAAACAAAATAAAAAACTTACAAAAAGATCATTACAATTTTTAACTAAAAGAAAACAAAAAAAAAAGCTAATTAAAGGATAACTAAAATAAAACTAATTATTAAATAATTATTTTCTTTTTTATTCAAATTCTTAGAAGCATTCATGGTTAAAGGAGATGGTTGATTGAAACATCATTATTGTTACCAATTCGCTGGACTTGAAAATAACATTGCCCCATTTACAGCACAACATCGCAAGGCACGAATCATATGCAGCATCTAATACTTAATGCATGCCCATGCATAGTCGTATTTGATGTCTGCCTTCTTTGTTATCTCTAGTTTTAAAATTTCTTAAAATTGTCACTCAACATAAAAAGCTTTTCAAGAAGTTCGCAAAAGACAAAATTCTCTTCAAAATTGACTTGCCCGCAACAAAGGCACTCAAAAGAAAATTTTCTTCTTCAAAATGGCTCGTCTGTCTCAAAAGCATTCTCAAAAATTTTCTTTACAAAAATAGTTCACCCGCCTTAGAGGCACTCTGAAAAAATTTGTTTTTAAAAATGGCTTGCCTGCCTCAATTGTTCTCAAAAGAAAAGTTCTCTAAAAATGGTTTTCCCGCCTCAAAGGTTATCAAAACAAAAATTCTCTTCAAAGATGGTGGCTTGCCTCAAAATCTCTCAAAAGAAAAGTTTTTCCTTCAAAATGGTGCGCCCGCCTTAGAGGCATTTTCAATAAAAGTATTCTTTTAAAAAATGGCTATCCCGCCTTAGAAGCCTTTGCAAAAAAAAAAAAATGCTCTTCAAGAAGTTGCAACCCACATCAAAGGCACCAACTAAGATATTGCTCGCCAACATTAAAAGTCTCATAATCAAAAGTTGCTCGAACACATCGAAGGTATCATTAGAAGTTACTCACCAACATAAAAGGCACATTATTAGAAGTTAATCTCCAACATCAAACGCACCATCTCAAAAGTTACTCACTAGCATCAAAGGCATTACCTCAGAAGTTGCTCGCCAGCTCTAAAGGAACCATCATCGAAAGTTGGTAGCCAACATCAAAGGCAATTCTTTCAAAAAATTTGCTCGCCCGCATCAAAGGCAATCTCTTTGAAATTGGTTCACAAGAGAATTTTTCTAAATGATTTCTCTCAAACTTACTTCCTAAAAAAATAATAATCTGACCTATGAACTACGTTGGCCTGATCTTCAACAAAGAGTTACATAGGCAACCCAAAATACTTGGGCGCGATCAAAATATTTTGTTGATTTTCAATTGATTGTTCTATTTTTAGGTATGTGCATTTTGCCATTTCTAAAGTGCTATGTTTTCGATTTTGACATTCACTCGTATACATGCGTTGGTATACGAGTTCTATCAAAGAGTGTGATTTTGAGACACCTCATTTTGACCAACTATAATACACAGACTCGCCGGTTAATTATGGCCAGTAATGAATATGATTTTTAAGAACAAGTACGGTATCCGATGAGAATGAATTGACACGTGTGAGATCCCGACCTGTTTCATTTTGGAAGTGATTTAAGTGCTAACAATGTTGGAATTAACGATCGGTCTGAGTGATTTTCAGGTGAGTACGTTGAGCTTAGATATGCATGAAAGAAATGTTCGGCCTTGTTCCTTTTCTTCAGTTTTTCACCCAGTGTTGACCAGTTGAGCGGTGGGCGAGCGCACGAGCAGGCTGGTGGCAGAGTGTTGGTCCGAGTGGTGACCGCTCGAGCGGTGCTTGGGCGCTCGAGCGATGGTGTGGCAGAGCTTATGTCGGCAAGGGGTCTGCTCGAGCGGTGGTTGGGTGCTCGAGCGGTGACAGCCTGGCGAGAAATTCTATAAATATCAAGACTTGGGAGATATTTTGAAAAAGTTAGCATCTAAGCTAAGTTTCGGTTCTCTCTACCTTCTCTCTAGCTTTTGGTGGGCCCGGGGCTCCGTTTTCAGCAAGCGGACAGCAGATCCTTGCTTTTGGTGTCGGAGGCTTCACATCTATCCAGTCGAAATCCCGTTTCGTCGAGATTCAATTTTTAAAACGTTGAGCTTTTGGCTCAACGAGGTAGGATTCTAGAACTACTGCTGTTATGAGGGTGTTATATGTAATTATATGTGTTTTCACCGAGTAAAAAATGCATTAAATGTGTTTTTTCATGTTTAAACCTTGATTTTTAGGTAAAAGTGGGTTTTATGCCTTTTCTCAATTTTATACATGATCTGGATGTGTTGATATCCGTGGTTTTTAAAAGGAGA
>JAULJZ010088100.1:0-12388 GCA_032270985.1 Heliamphora pulchella
TAGGCTAAGATCAAGCCGAACCACTATAAATCGCTGGTGTCTGGTTCTTTATCTCTATCCCTCTTCTTTTAATATTTTCTTTGATTTCATATTTGCATATCTAGTTTTATTACAATATTAAAAGGTTTTCTGAAAAAGTTTTTTAAATTTCTTTTTCTAGTAAAGAAACCCAATTCACTCCCCCTCTTGGGTTGCCTAGTTCTAACATTTTGGGATGGTTATTTTCCAAGTGCGATATGCACGGATTATTTTATGAATATTAGTGAATGATGGATCGTGTCACGTACTGAACTCTGGGTCACGTGAAACACTCACAAACAACAAACCCGAGAATATACTCTCAAATAAAACCATACATGTATTGTATATATATAATCGCCAAACGGCATATATTACACGGTTCTAACACCGAAAAACATGTTACAACATACGTAAAACAGAAAGAACAAAAGGAAGACAACAGCTCTTCCACCTCTTCAGCACCTCCAGATCAACTTGTGTGACCAGTACCTAAAGAAAATCAAATCTTATACCGTGAGCCAAAGCTCAATACAAACTAGACAGACATGCAGTATAAGCTAAACATGCTAAGAAAACGAGGTGTAGTTTTAGACTCTCTTTTAGGCCTTTAAAACAATTTTCACATGCAAACGAAAAAGCGAGGATACAAATCATCTTTTGACTCACTCACAGGAGCCTTGAAAACAGTTGAAAAAGAGTTTTTAGATCGTGATTCACACAACTCTTAAAAATAATTTACATAAAACTAGTCTATCCGTCCCACAATGCAGTTCATGCAATCCATGTATCTTCTCAGACTTCCACCGAAAGACAACAGCCCTCATCTATGCAACGCTCACGCAACCCGTGTAACACACACATCTTCACGGACTTTCACCGTGGGACCGCAGCCCCCGTCAATATACCTTTACGAACTCTAACTAAAGGACCTTAGCCCTACCGAGTGCACCTTTACGGACTTTAATCGAAGGACCTCAGCCCTACCAAATATACCATTACGGACTTTCACCAAGGGACCGCAGCCCTATCTAATACACCGTCAGCCAGAGCTAACATTTACCGAACCAGATGTCCATCTATCTAATTTCATACACCTATGCATAACCTAACCAGGAGTCAAATGCATAAAATCACGTACTATCACTACGTTCCACAAACCATGCCACATGCTACACACGCGACTCACATCACATTTGCAACTCATGTAACATGCATCACATGCATTCGTTCCTCATATTCCACATAACCATGCCTATAAAACTTTTGAGTTTTAAAGCATGCAATCATGGTACACATAACGATACCAAAACATGTAATCCACTTACATAATCCATGCATAATAAACTACAGTTATAAATGCATAAAGCCAGCTATAAGCGCACATAGCCATATAACCTCAAACCGTGACATCACCCGTCACAAAACCTGACATCCGCTCACCCGAATGACCCGTCCACACACAGGGACCCGTCCACACACCGAGACAACCAACACCTAACCCGGAGGCTAACACCTGAACCTCCCACAGAACGGTTCTTACCGAACCCACCTTTAAACCAAACCACGGACCTACACCTCCCGCATGTAACCAGCTCGCACACAATCGTGCCTTGATAACCCGCATCTAACCATTCCCGTCATCCCCGGGGACGACACGTAAACGAACACTATAAGCCATGACACGACTCCCAAAGCCATAACCCGACCAACCGAACCCCCAAAGGCATCCAACAGTATTTCAATTGACTAACTCCATAATCAATCAATCGAATACTATTAAAAATTAGTTGGAAACCAAGAAACCAACCACCAATACACAACCCAAAACTTCAGTCGACTGGACCCAACCCCTAGTTGACTGAAAAACACAATAGAAAAACCCAGAACGCCCAAAACTTACGGTTTAGTCGATTGACCCTCAAGGTCCAGTCGACTGAACCCCAATAATTATGATCTAGTCGACGGACCCCACAGTCCAGTCGACTGAACCCAAGCAAAAACTGGTTCCGACCTACGGGTTTTAACCTCCAAACCCCGATTCGAAGCATCTAAACACCCATCCGATACCCTCAGACATCCACACGCCCTGGCCTAACACCAAGACCTCAAAAGAAACACCCGACACCCAATTTTATCCGTCGAAATCGCCAAAACATGGAATTTTATCCCAAAAAGTCAACTTGATACAAACTCAGGTCTACAGCAATCTAACCGTTAAAAACACACACGATTACACGTATCACCCTTATACAGTGGGAGGGTCTAAAATCCTACCTCGGTGAGTTAAAAGCTCGATGCCTCGAATCACGTGCAAAATCGAGCCTGACCAGAATAGAATTCTGTCTGAATGAACGCGTAGCCCACCGTGCCAAAAGAAAGGATCCACTGTTGGACGGATAAAAACTGATCCCCGGGCCCCCGAGAACTTAGAGAGAAGGAAGAGAGAAAAAGAAGAAACTTACTGGAGAAGTTTTAAAAATATCTTTTGAAAATATCTAACTCCAGATATTTATAAGCCTCCAAAATATCTTTTTTTTAAAATTCTTTTCAAAATTCGCACCGCAACGCCCCACGGCCCCGGGAACCTGCCCCGCATGCATATCTAACTCCGATCATGCATCAAACAAGCATTTAAACATGCTAAAGCAAAAACGCTAAATGCGCGTCAAAGAACGCTGAAAAAGAAAACGGGTCAGGGTCTCATAACTCTACCCCCTTAAAGGAATTTTGCCCTCAAAATTCTGCATAAGGTCAAAGAAACAACCCCGTCGATCGCAATCGATACAGGTACACGAGATGATCAGCCGAACCATTCCTAGGATATAGTCAAACAAGGTCAAGCATCCTAAACAACGGCTAACTATCTCAAAGACATGGGATCTATAACTCACTCCAACCTCACATCATCACCAGCTACTGCCTCAACACAGCACAGCACCCACGGAGTCCATTACCAACTCCTAAACAGATGAAAGAAAGGAACTGGCCCAAAGCTCGTAGACTCAGAAAGTACCTCTACTCGCTGAAGGCATATATGCATCCTCCGGCACAACCGGTGCCCTAGATGAACCAGGAGCTATGAGGGCATACGCTCGGGGTAATGTACCTTTGCCCTTCCCACCATGACTCGGCGCTATCGGCTGCCGTACCGACTGAACTGATGTACTCCCACCTGTCATCCGGGATGTCTGAACTGCAGGATACTGTTGTCGCTCTTGCACGTACGAACCCTCTGGTTTGTCGACTGTACTCCGCGCACTTTCTCTCTAGGGACAATTCCTGCGAACATATCTAGGCTGGCCACATCCATAGCAAATCTGTAACTCTTTCCCCTGTGACTGAATCCATGAACCCTGGGACGGATTTGGCTGCAGGCACTCTGACGCACGATGCCCCGGCTGTCTGCACTGATAGAAAATCAACTACCTCTGCTCTGACCTTCCAGATGAAGCCACTGATGGTGCTGGTGCAGAGAATTGTTGTGGTAACCCAGATGGGTGAAAGCTAGGACCAGAGGACCTTTGCCTCTTACAGAAACGTCCACCAGTCTGTGCCTTGGTCCCACCCTGTGATGTCCAGGCCTCCCTGGAAGTTCGAATCTCAGTCATAGTGTTCTCAACCCTTGTTGTTGCCTCTACCTGCTTTGTGAACACACGAAGCCCCAATGCAACCACACATTCCCTGATCACCGACCTCAATCCCCGCTCAAACCACATCGATTGCAGCTCATCTGTGCTCACCAACTCTAGAGAAATTCGGGACAAGCTTGTAAATCTGACCTCGTACTGAATAACATCTATGTCCCCCTGGGTAAGAGTGTAGAACTCCTCCATGTACAGATCCCCCTTCGACGCCAGGAAGTATTTCTCTAGAAACACTCCTATAAAGGCTGCCCATGTGACCTCCACTGTGGTACTGGCATACCTCCACCATGCATGAGCATTACCTCTCAGATGAAAGGCGGCAAAAGAAACTCGCAACTCATCCTCCACAATCTGCAACGTGTCCAGGATCTGAGTCACCAACTCCAGCCACTTTGTCGCTACAATAGGATCATGATCTCCAGCAAAGGTAGGCGGATCCATGCGCTTGAACTCCCGCATCGCTACTGTAGCTCTTGCCTCAGGTTCTCCCTCTCTCTCCCTAACGATCTCACCTCTAACCAGTTACTGGATAGAACCAACCAGCTCACGCAACAACTCCATCGCGTCCATCAGTCCCAAGGGAGCATTTGTATCCCTAGCATCAGGGATAAGAACATCCCATTGGCCAGCACCACGACCACGGCCTCGACCACGGCCTCGCCCTCGTCTTGCAGACATCGCGTCTATATGAAAAAGACAAGACATGAGATGCAGCACATAGCATAAATCACATAAGCATGCTAGCACATAAGCACGCAGGTTCATGCTAAACAAAACCCCACATACCAAGGAGAACCAACAAGAATGACACGTCAATCTGGATAACCTACTCAAATTTCCTGCTAGAAATCACGTCAGCTAAACGCGTTTCTAACTTGGCTCCCAAGTTTGTTAACCCAAACACCCAAAGACAAGACTATCACTCCTAAGATTCAACCCCCATGCTCACATATACACATCGTTCACATATCTAACATGCTAACACATTCATGTTATCAAAGCATCTAAACACATGCAACTAAGCACACGCAATCAACCTCACAGGGTGATGCAATCACTTTTCACGGCTCTTAGGTATTCAAACCTGGCTCTGATACCAATCGGTCATGCCCCGAACTCTGGGTCACGTGAAACACCCACAAATAACCAACCCGAGAATACACTCTCAAATAAAATCATACATGCATTGTATATATAATTGCCAAACGGCATATATTACACGGTTCTAACACCAAAAAAATATGTTACAACATGCATGTAACAGAAAGTACAAAAGGAAGACTACAGCTCTTCCACCTCTCCGACACCTCCAGATCAACCTGCGTGACCGGTACCTGAAGAAAATCAAATCTCACACCGTGAGCCAAAGCTCAGTAGAAACTAGATAGGCATGCAGTATAAGCTAAACATGCTAGGAAAACGAGTTGTAGTTTTAGACTCTCCTTTAATCCTTTAAAACAATTTTCATATGCAAATGGAAAAGCGAGGATACAAACCATCTTTTGACTCACTCACAACAGCCTTGAAAACAGTTGAAAAATGATTTTTAGATCGCGATTCACACGACTCTTAAAGATAATTTTAAAAAAAACTGATCTATTAGTTCCACAATGCAGTTCAAGCAATCCATGTATCATCTCGATTTCCACCGAAGGACCACAGCCCTCATCCATGCAACACACACAATGCACGCAACCCGTGCAACACACGCATCTTCACAGACTTTCATCGTGGGACCGCAACCCCCGTCAATATACCTTTATAGACTCTAACCGAAGAACATTAGCCCTACCGAGTGCACCTTTACGAACTTTAACTGAAGGACCTCAGCCCTACCAAATATACCCTTACGGACTTTCACCGAGGGACCGCAGCCCTATCGAACACACCGTTAGCCAGAGCTAACATTTACCGAACCACATGTCCATCTATCTCATTTCATACACCCATACATAACCTAACCAGGATTTAAATGTATAAAATCACGTACTATCACTACCTTCCACAAACCACACCACATGCTACACACGGGACTCACATAACATTTGCAACTCATACAACATGCATCACATGCATTCATTCCTCGTATTCTACATAACCATGCCTATAAAACTTTTGAGTTTTAAAGCATGCAATCACGGTACACATAATGACACCAAAACATGTAATCCACTTACATAATCCATACATAGTAAACCATAGTTATAAATGCATAAAGCCAGCTATAAGCGCGCATAGCCATATAACCTCAAACCGTGACATCACCCGTCATAAAACCCAACATCCACTCACCCGAACAACCAATCTACACATAGGGACCCATCCACACACCGGGACAACCAACACCTAACTCGGAGGCCAACACCTGAACCTCCCACAGAACGGTTCTTACCGAACCCACCTTTAAACCAAACCACGAACCCACACGTCCCGCACGTAACCAGCACGCACACAATCGTCCCCCGACAACCCGCATCTAACCATGCCCATCATCCCCAAGGACGATACCTAAACGAACACTAGAAGCCATGACACGACTCCTAAAGCCATAACCTGACCAACCAAACCCCCAAAGGCATCCAACAGTATTTCAATTGACTAACCCTGTAATCAATCAACCGAATACTATTGAAAACCAATTGGAAACCAAGAAACCAATGACCAAAACCACCAACACATCTCAAAACTTCAGTCGACTGGACCCAATCCCCAGTCGACTATAAAACACACTAGAGAAACCCAGAACGCACAAAACACACGGTTCAGTCGACTGAACCCAAGTAGAAACTGGTTATGAGCTACGGGTTTCAACATCTAAACCCCGATTCGAAGCCTCCAAACCCCGATTCGTAGCCTCTAAATACCCATCTGACACCCTCGAACATCCACACGCGCAGGCCTAACACCAGGACCTCAAAAGAAACACCCGACACTCGATTCCATCCACCAAAATCGCCGAAAAATAGGTTTTTAGCCCAAAAACCTAACTTGAAACAAACTCAGATCTACAGTAATCTAACCGTTAAAAACACACACGATTACACGTAGCATCCTCATACAACAGTAGGGTCTAGAATTCTACCTCGGTGACTTAAAAACTCGATATCTTGAATCACGTGTAAAACCGAGCCTCACTGGAATGGAATTCCATCCAGATGAACGCATAGCCCACTGTGTCAAAAGCAAGGATCCGTTGTTGGATCGTTGAAAATCGAGCCCCGGGCCCCTGAGAACTTAGAGAGAAGGCAGAGAGAAAAAGAGAAAAATTACTGGAGAAGTTTTGAAAATATCTAACTCTAGATATTTATACGCCTCCAAAATATCTTTTCTTTGAATTGTTTTTCGAAATTTGCACCGCAACGCCCCACGGCACTGGGAACCTGCCCCGCATGCATATTTAACCCCGATCATGTATCAAAAAGAATTTAAACATGCTAAAGCAAAAATGTTAAACGCGCGTCAAAAAACACTGAAAAAGAAAACAGGTTAAGGTCTCATAGATCGGGTGGCAAATTAATATGAGTTAGACTTTCATAATCTCGCACTAGACCTTGACTTGAGATTTGAGGGACAGACCGTCGATGACAACTTGTCATCAGCGATGGCCCGACTGAACACTTAGTTTGGTTACGTAGTCATCCCACGGCTGAAAAAACGCTCTTTGTCGGTCAGTAGACTTAGTCGACGTAGTTGGGATTCAGGTCAGAATGATGTAACTTGAGTTAAATTAAATTAGAATTTAAACCGGTTGCATCATTCTGGCCATGTTCGCAGTCATAGTTACCCTGTCATATTTATCATGTCACATTTATCCCTGTCATATTTATCTGTTATGATTCGACCAGTTGCATGTAAAAAATTTGTATATCTATGTTGCTCCTTCTGAACTTTAGCTCATTGTATTTTATGCCAAGTTTTGAGGAACCTGAGACCCTAGTAGACGATACCGCAAGAGAAGAGGTGAAACCATGCCTCCCATGAGCTAGAATTTTCACTAAGTCTGTTACAGAGACCTTTTTGGACTACCTGACTTTAGTGTTATTATTTTATATTTTCTATTGGTTGAATTTTATTTTTGAGTCTGTAATCTTAAACTACTATGCAACTTTTACTTTAAATGCTTGAATGGGTATAATTGCTATGTAATTTCTTGCATTATTGTTAGTTATTGTCGCTCTAGATGTCCCCGATTTTTTGGGCGTCACATGCACCGTCCGGGTTTTGGTACATAATTAAATCAATAATTGGTTTGGATTTGAAAAATCTTGATTAATGATTGAGAGTAATAGAAAGTATGAAAATTGTGAATTGAATTAGGCTTGTAAAACTTTAATTGAACGGTTGAAAAATTGTGGTAAATGTGGATGGTGACTGGGAATGGAGAAAAACATTGAAATGGTGAAGATAATAATGAAATAGAGGACTAAAACCATGGTGTTGTGCTTGAAAATGAAGTTGGTTTGCGTATGAGAATCCGGTTATATAAATAAAAACTTGTTTGAAAAATAGGCTTAGTTTTCGGATAAAGCTACGTGGTGCATTTCACATAACTATCCTCGCATGTCATGCATTTTTCACCTTTAGTCTATTTTCTACGTGACACAGCTCATGTTGTTTAAAACACATTTTAGGTGATAATGGAAAGCTTGTGATCAAATGAGAAGAACGGCTGTGGTGATCTCTTGGGTTATTTTGATTAGAATTGTATATTACTATGGTAATTATTTTGTTATACTTGAGGGTTATAGTTGGGTTTGTGGAACCCGTTTTTATAAGGCCCTAAAGCCATGTATGCCGAGTTTACTTCTTTGATTTGGTTTGAAACTCTTTCGTTTAAATCGTTAGATTTTAAATCTTTGAGTTATGGCAGTTTAGCTCGATGTCAAATGTACATTTTAACTTCAAGTTTTGATTTATGAAAACTATGTTCAAAGGATGAGAAAAATGGGCACTTTTTCAACACTAAGAAAATTTTTCAAGATCTTGGGCAGCTTGCTCTCGAGTACCTCTCCACTCGAGCGGTGGAAAGTCCGCTCGAGTAGATTTCATTGGGTGGCACATTTTTTTAAAACTATGTTTTAAAAAGAATTTTTGTTAGGTACCTTTGGGCATCACTTGGCGTACATAATGGCATATTTTGAGAATCATTTGCAAGTATAATACTTATTTTTATCCTCATCTTTTACAAAAAGATTTGGCGCCTTGCTTTGTTTTACCGCTAAAGAATTGTTTTACAAACTCTTTCGGCTTGGAGGTCTATAAACTGGGTTTTTATCTTATCATCCGCTTAGATTTTTATTATTTAGAAATTTGGGCATTACAGATTGGTATTAAAACTCTAAGTTCGAATACCTAGAAACCATAGGAATGGTTGATCCATTGCGTAGGAGTTTGCATTGACGCATGACATTGATGTATTGGTGTGATTACATGAAATGTCTATAGATTGACTTGATGTTTGTATGCTATGTGGCACCTGGGAATGGAGGTTGGATCTTTGGGATGTGTGCCTTGCTCTCGGGCGTCCGGTCAACTAGTTCGGAATTTGAATTAGAAAGACATTTAGCCGACGTCATTTCTAACAAGAAAACTAAACGAGTTACCCAGATTAGGGTGTCACTCTTTGTAGACACACCAATTTGACCCCACCTAATCTTAGCCAAATCCGATGATGAAAACATGTAGAATAGTGGCTCAGTACGAACCTCAAGAGTTGATCCAAGCTCTGTATTTGAACTCAGTCATCAAAAACCTTCAAAACTAATGAAATTGTACCAAACCATCGATAACTTGTTGCCCAAGTCATTTTCAGAAGTAGCGACCGCCATGTTTATTGTGGCGGCCGTCAATAAAACCTCTTGGAAACCCTAGCAAAAAGTGGCGGCCACCAACTACAACATGGCGACCGCCAACTCACATTGTGGTGGCCGCCAATAGAACCATTTCCAACCCAGCGGCCGCCAACTTGCATTGTGGCGACCGTCAACTCCAAATGGCCTGACGTGTCCCAAAATGTGGCAACGCCTCATTGGTTGAAGAATTCTATAAATACTGTACCCTGGCATACGTTTTCAGGAGGAATTTTGAGTGGGAGAGACTCTGCGGATATACCGAGCGATCTCGAGCCCTGACGCCGAAACCCTACCGAAATACTGAGATCCGAGCCTCCGACAGTCTCAAACCTTAGCCTGGATCATCACTTGAAGATCAAATTGCTCACCCACATTCCCCAACTTGAGGATTCCTAAGCCATTCAAGTATTATGCTTGGATCCCTGGCCCTTCTAACTCCATTTTCAACCCCTTTGGAGTTGTCGAGTTTAATTTGGTCAACTCATTTTAATTACGTTCCCACATTATTTATGTAGTTATTATATTCTTACATTACTTTAAATTCTAGTTTTAGCTTATTTAGCTTACTTGTTTTATTTACTTACCTTCATTTTTAAGTTTATTACAAATTGTTAAATTACTAAATAGTGCTAATATTTTTCTAGGCAATTACAACTTATCAATGTTGCTAATTGTTATGATCTAAACACTTACACAACAAATGGTTGTAATAGTCAATATTACACACATCTAATTCAAACGTTTCATTTCTTTTCATTCCTTTTCTTTTTATACTAATTTGATGTTTTAGCATTATTTACTTTTCTTTTTTTTTTAATTAGTCTAATTTTCTTTTACTAGCATTTTATTTTATTTCATTTCTTGTATCATTAATTTAATGCTCCGTTTTAATTCTTAACCTTCATTTAATAGCAACGTAATTTTCTTTCTTAACATTTAATTTTTCTTGTAATGTAGTTTTAAAAAGTCTTATTTCTTTTTCTTTTAACTTAATGTAATTTTTTTCTTAATGTACCATTTATTTTTTCTTTCTTTACTTATAATATTAGTTTAGGTGTTCCTTTATTTTTTTAGCTTTGTTCTAATATTGTAGTATTTATTTTTCTTTTCTTTCTTATTCTCTTTTCTTTAAGTTTAATGTTTATTTTTTTTAAGTATTAGTTTAATATCCTACCTTTTATTTCATTTTATTTCATTTTTTTTTTCAATACAATTCATTCTTTTTTTTCTTCTAGCATTTTCTTTTCTTTCGATATAGTATTTTATTTTCTTTTATCATTAACTTTATTTTTCTCATAATATCCTATCTCTTTTTCTTTAAGTATTTCACTTTCTTTTCTTTAAATGCTAATACTTCATTTTATTTTATTTTTAGCTTAATATTCATTTTCTAATTTATACTTTCTATTTTCTTTTCTTTTCTTTCAATATTAGTGTAATTTTCTTTTTTAGTCTTTTATTTTCTTATTAGGTTTAATAAAGTTTCATTTAGTATTTCTTTCCTTATAATATTAATGTTCATTTTTCTCATAAAAATTTATTTTTTTATTTTCTTTTTCTATAGTTTTATTTTCTTTTTATGGCAATTTTTCTTTATTTTGTTAAAACTAAAAATCACAAAAAGGTTTTAAAGTTAATTTTCATCTTTAAGTAGTTCATAATTTTCTCTTTTAAAAACACTTCATTATTCTTTCCTTTTCTCCTATTTTCTTTTCCTTCTCTTTTATTCTCTTTTAAAAATATAAAATGTGAATAATTAAATTTTTTTTCAAAACCTTCCTTTATAAACTTAAAATTTCTTTTATAATATTTTTCTTTGCTTTTTTTTATTAAAACCTAAAAATCACAAAAAGTCTCCTAAACTATCTTTCATCTTTTAAGAGTTATTTTTGTTTGATTTCATTTGATTTTCTTTTTTTTTTGTCTCATTTAAAATGCATAAAATGTAAATAGTTAGTTTTTTTTATATATAGTATTTTTAACCTTTTTTTTGGCATCTTTCGCTTTTACAAACTCTTTCTTTATTTTCTTTTCTTTCAAATATCTCTTTAAGTATAAAACCCTTTTTTTTTGTAGAATTTTCTTATGCATTTCTCTCCTTTACGTAGTTCATTTTTTTACCTAGTTTTATTTCTTACCTAGTTTGTTTTGGTATTATACATGTTTTGTTCATTTCTTTTAAAATCATGTCTAGAATAGATTAGCTTATTTTTATTTGCAATCAATGTTTAGGTAATTTTAGCAACTTTAGCGTATTTTTATTCTTTTAACCAAATCATGCTAGTTTAGGTTGTTTAAACAATATTACATGTGGGTATGTGTACCATGCATCTTTTAGTTAGAAATTGCATGTCATAGGACTTAGGATTTTACCATTTTATTTGTTTTGATTTGGAGTGTTATGTACATATTTCATATTTTTTTTATACTTGATTTTGAATGTTCTCTCTCCACCCTCATTTTCTTTATTTGCATGCATTTGAGAAATCATATTAAAAGAACTAATGATGATTAGTAGAGGCTAACCTTACGGTTGGGCGAACGAGGTACCTAACACCTTTCCTGATTCGTACATTCGCCCTCGAATCCTCTTTCTCTGGTTAATGTTTTAAGTATCAGTTGCCAATTTTGTTTTTCTCAGTTTTTTTCAAAAACTAAGTGGTGACTCTATTTTCAACAAAAGGGGGTTTCAAAAATTAGTTTTCAAGGTGTGAAAGTATTTTTCAAAATATCTTTGAATTATCTCATTTTTAACTCTCAAATCCCAAAGTCACAGTATTTTCTGGCGACTCTGCTGGGGATTGGTTTATAAAATCAAATAAGAGGGTTAGACTCAAAAGCATCATTGGTTCTTACTATGTATTTCTCATT
>JAULJZ010088111.1:0-12388 GCA_032270985.1 Heliamphora pulchella
AGCAGCCCGCAAGGTCGAAAATCCGAAAGGGCGATCTTGGCAAAAGTTAGGGCACCACAAAAGGAGAGCGTCAATACCCGAGTGAGAACCGAGCCCGAACTACGTTACGACCTAATTCTATTTTCTGGAATATGTAGGTAGCTTCTTTTGAGAAGTCCGGCCACATTATGTGTTTTAAACCATTTTGAATCCAAGTAAGGCCAATGCAAATTTATCTTTGAATTCTGATAATAAAGTCATTCAAACTTTGGATAAATTTAAACCATTTTAAATATAAAGTGGGAGTTTTTCATTGCTTTAATTAGAGTTACAAAATTTTTAAAGGGAGGTCACGCAAGTCCCAAACTCTACAAGCAAAAAAGGAAAGTTATGAAATCTTTGAAACGAAGCAAGAGGCCTCAAATCCTTCTCCTTTTTGCTGCTTGTTTTCCTTCTTCTTTATCTCCCGATCCTGCATCAGCCATGTCTTATTCTCATTAGAAAGATCGGGAGACTACAACTCTTGCATCTCCATGCGTGAACAAGAGGGCCAGGCATCCTAATATAGTGTTAGAAATGGAGTCCGCAGCGCAGATGAGAATAGATGGCCTCGAATACTAGGAAAGATGATCTGACTGCGATCGAACTACCGCATGATTCGATGGGGGTAATAGAAAGTATTTTGACGTAGACCAATCAACAGAACACCAGCGTGATCCATGGTAGTCAGAGTCATGGTAGGGATTCACCACTAGGGGCACTGCCAAGTAATATCTAGGCCAGTCAGGAATGAGAGGAACTATTGTCAGGCTGTCTCGGTGTTACATATCTAATAATAGGGGCGGTAAAGGAAAGATGCAGCACTGTGTCTATCAATAGGTAGTTTCTGTACAAGATTTACCTTCTCCATCAGCCAGATCTACAGTAAAAAATTAGATCAGTGAGAGCAGAGTTTCTCAGTATAACACAAGTCTGATAAAGAGAAAGGTTTGAATCTACCTGAAGGAGCAAGGAGCTGCCAGCAAAAGTAGTGGTCTCACCACGATGAACAGCATCTAGGCCCAGTAGCGTCTCAACTAAGACAAGTGATTCAAAGTCCTTTCCCATCATCATCTGACCAACAATGCCAACCAGTACACAGCTAACTCGCCCGTTAGAGGGAACAAGAATATACTGGGCAAGAAGATAGAAGCAAAGGGTATAACGTCACCATAGCTGAAAGTCGAGGTCACTAAGGTCACCGGTAGGACGGAATCTGTCAATAATCCAGGGTATGTCAAGACAGTCATCCTGTATCAGAAGAGATGCCTCTATCCTAGATAGACCACAAAGCTGTATCACCTGCTGACGGGTTGAAAGAAAGAAAGTGGAAACCACAACGGAGCTTTGAGGGGCCGAATCCAAGATGGCAGCAAACTCCTCCACAGTGGGGCATAGCTCTTCAAGGCTGAACCGGAAGACGTGGGATTGCGGGTCCCACAGCTGAGCAGCTGCTTTCAGCAAAGGCCCGTTAATCATTATGGTCATAAGAGGAAATAAGGAGTTGATACCGAAAGGGGCGAAGTTTAAACGTTCGATATGGGAGAATGCCTCAGTCCATGAAGAAAGGGAATTAGCCATTTGGGTCAAAACAACAGAAAATGGAGCCTCAAAGGCTGTATTTATAAGGCAAAAAATCAAATTTTTGGCAAAAAGGTACGTTAAATGTGGCAACCGCCACTTTGGAGTCAGTGACCGCCAACTTGGAAAAGCATAGTACAGTGACATCAGCCCTTTGACCAGGTGACTGCCAGGTTAGAAATAGAAATTGCCATGTCAGTCTCCTTGGAAATGGCGACCGCATGTTGTGGTATGGCGACCGCCATGTTTGAACATGGCGGGTGTGTATCGGTTTTGCAGTTTCTTTGGTTTGTATAAGTTTTAAACTTTGTATTACACATCCATGACAGTTTAGGCAAAAAGTAAAGGAGAATAATACAGATCAAGTAATAAAAGGCACGAAGGCCTAAAATGCATCAAAATGTATCAAAATGTAACCGGGGCACCCAGGCCCAATAAAACAGTAAACAGGGGCACGTAGGCCCATCAAAATAAGGTGTATCTGAAAGTAAAAGGGGGGGAGCTCTCTCTCTCTCTCTCATGTATGCCTCGGGCAGACTCGACGAGAAGGATCGGCCTGCTTCGAGCGGTCGTCCTCGAAAAGTCTATCAAAATTGTCACCGTCATTGCTGCCGAAAGAGGAGGAAACAACTCTGGAACGACTCCAGGCCGAAGAGACAGATCCTTGAGAAGGGTGTGCTCTAGAAGTGGCACGGGACCTACGACCTCGTGCCGAAGATGGGGCTGGAGCAAAAGGCTGAGCATGAGCCGGTGGTGGTACTGTGCCAGTAGCAGCTACTGGTGCCTAGAAAAGAGAAGCAAGTGTAAGAATAAAGTACAGAATATAATGACAAGACAAAGGAAGAGATACTCACTGGCAAAGGAACGAATGGAACCCTAGCTGCACGTAAGGGTGCATCCTATTGGCGGATAAGGGTCTGCATGCCGCTCACCACCAGCATGAGACGATCCAGCCAAGCATGGTTCGTCTATCAAGAAATAATACAGAACTGAGCAGTTTACGAATGAAGAAAGTGGAAAAGGAAATAGTGAGAAGAGAGTCAAACCTAAGCATACTCTGGTTAGAACTCCGGGGCTGGAGGAATCGGGATGGGGATTTCAAAAGGATACCCGGCGATGAAGGATGACACCGTCCAAGGTACCTCAACAGCCCCAGCCCCAACTCCTCTAGAAGCCACTTCAGTAGCAGCAACTCCAGCTCCCGCAACAGCATCAGCGTTGGCATCAGCAGCCTCCGACATGTGTCTTCGCCTCCTGCCACCTGGGGTAGCCAGGCTGAGTCCTAATGGACCTAGTAGATGGGCCTGGGCCCAGGTGGTGTAATCTCCCTCCGCCACCAGCAGCTCAGCAGCTGAAGTCCCCACCAGCTCCAGGAGTAGGTCGACCAGGCCCAAGTGATCGGTCTGGCACATACAGGCCGGAGGAACCATTGGGATCCAGAAGTGATCCAGGTCGAGCGACTGGCGAACCACTCACTCTCCAAGATAGTACTTTCATCCGAATGGACCCTCCAACAGGATCCACCTAGAAGAAATATCCCAGTTACGCATCAGGTCTGCGCCAGCCCGATCCTCTACGCCCCTCCAGACATCCCAATAAACCTGTAGTAGTTCAAAGTACAGTACAATGCGAAGAACAGTAAGCCATGCAGTATGATGATCAATATACAGTGCAAAGAACAGTGCAGTGAACAGTGCAGTAGACAGTATAATGAAGAAAGCAATGTACAGAATAGTAAGTAGTAAATAAAGATACCTGGTCAGGGGTCAACATGTCCAGTGATACCCGGAACCGGCCAATGTCCTTCCCTCCAGCCTTCTTCCCCTTCAGGCCTTAAGACCATCGGGCTGCTCGGGGAATGACCAGAGGATCTGCCGCAAAGTTCGTCGGGACGTGAAGCCCGAGGAACTCGTAAGTCCACAACTACAAAGAAAAAGATGTCAACAAGCAATAACAGATAACATAAATGAATAGAGAACTGTAAAAACTAAACCGTACCTCCTAGACCCTCCAGTATCCCCTAATGCTGAGCTCCTGAGGGAATCAGGTCAAAGTCCGCATGAAGCTATAGAGAGTGGTAAGAGCTGCTCCTCCCCAATCAAAAGACACAACCCGGTCAAGACGAGCCAGGCCGCCCAAGTAATGCAAATGGATGGTATTCTCCTTGTTCAAAAATGAGGAGGTATTGAACATGTATATCAGAAAATCCCGGGCGACCCACTCGAAATGACAGGGCTCAGTGTAAGGGAAATGTTTGAATCTCTCAAAGAACTAGGTGTATCAGACCCGGTCTCTGTCCATCTGTGCTGGAATGGCCCCAAGGAAGTGCATCAACGCTTCAGCAGAGCGAGTGATGGCCGGATCAAATGGGATGGGAGCTCCTCCAACCCGGATGCCAGTAATCATGGCGAAGTCCAGAGGCATCAGAGTAGCCTTGAAGGTAGTGAAATGGAAGGTGTTAGTGGTATCCCACCACTGCTCGGCCAGGGCTGTTAGCCAAACCCGGTCATTGCTCGTCCTACCCAACAGGGGTATGAATCGAGCAAAGTCAGAGGCATCGATATCAGCCCAGCTAGGAGCAGAGAGGGCATCATACACTCCAATACCTCTCCAGAGGCAAAACCTTCGAAGCCACGGACATAGTGACCAGCCTGAAAAGAGAAGACAAATAGAAGATATATAAAGAGCAGATTAAACACATGAAATATGCAGCAGATAACCAAAAGCAAAAAAAAATCCTAGGTTCGTGTGTAAGTGACGACCCTTCGGTTCTTTCGAGCCCTAGAAAACTAGGCACCCTAACTATAGGTTCGTGTGTAAGTGACGACTCTTCGGTTCTTTCAAGCCCTGGTAAACCAGGTAAATCTCCCAAACCCTAGGTTCGTGTATAAGTGACGACCCTTTGATTTTTGCACATCCTAGTAAAAGACTAAGAACCCCAAGCCCTAGTGCGCCAGGCAAAATCTTTATCTTTTTTGTGTTAATCAAAAATCAACAAATAAATAAATAAATTTTTCCCCAAATTATCTCAAACTTTTGAATAATTTTCTTTGATTTTCTAAACTAAAAATTTTTAATTTTCTTAGGATTTTTCAAAATTTTCTTTAATTTTTTAGGATTTTTCAAAATTTTCCTTAAAAATTTTCTAGGATTTTTCAAAATTTTCTAGGATTTTATAAAATAAAAAAAAATCTAGGAGTTTTCGAAGAATTTTCTTTAAATTTTCTAGGATTTTCTAAAATATTTTCCTAGGATTTTGCAAAATTTTCTTAATCTTCTAAAAAAATTTTAGGAGATTTCAAAGAATTTTCTTTAATTTTTTAGGATTTTCTAAAAATTCTAGAATTCTTCTAAAAAATTATCCAATTTTTCTAGAATTCTCCAAAATTTTCTAAGAATTTTCAAAAAATTGAAAATACTCCTTTAGTTTTCTAGAGTTTGTGTTTTTTGAAAAAAAAATTGCCCTAAATTTTTAGAAATTTTCAACAAAATTGTCTCTAATTTTAGGATTGTTAATAAAAATTACCCTTTCAGTTTTCATGTCCCAAAAACAAAAACAAAAAACTCCCATTTTTTTATGTTTTTCCTAAAAAAAAAATTATTTTTAGTGCTTTTCACTAAAATAATTGTCCATTTCATTGTTTGTTCAAATCCTACTATCCCTACTATTTTATTCTCCATTGCAAAGGTACCTAAGCTAAGTTCAAATCCTAATCATCAATCACACCATCATCAAAATAAAACATCATTCACTATCATTATTCATCATATCAAAACACATTATCATATCATCTGGGGGATCCTAAACATGCGTCTACGTTTGATATATTATGCTTTAGTATTTAAAACAGTAAGAATAGGATACATACCGAAGGTCGCTGGCGAGAAATGTGGTGGTTAGGCTCCCGCAATAGAACATCAGCAGCAACAGCATTGGTAAGAGGCTCGTATCGTCATATCCCACCTGGATGTAAGCGGTGAGGAACCGGAGTGTAGGTGTGCGGATCAAAAGGCGTTGGATGGCCCTCCCCAGCATCAGGGTTCAAGAAGCCAGCCATCGCGGCCTCGGCAGCAGCATCAGCAGCCGCATGTGCCTCGGCAGCTGCCCGTGCCTCCTCAACAGCCCGATGGGAGGCACGCTCCGCCTCGAGAACAAGGGTGTCCATCGCAGCAATGGGCTGTGTGGAAGTAACCCCACCAGCAAGAAGGCTAGTGGACGTAACCCCGAGAGTCCCCATGGAGGAGCTCCCAGTGGCAGAAGGGCCCCGTCGTGCCCCAAGGTCGTCAGCTCCCTGGCCCTGGCTCGCCATGAAGAGAAAGGGAATCACAAACAATAAGATAAACATCGTGTAAGGCACGAAAGCTAGAGGTACGAAGCCTAGAAGACAAAAGGAAGCGAGAAAGAGCTTGAGAGAGTTTGTGAGCACGAGAGAGCTAGAGAGAGAGTGAGGAGATGCAAATGAACCTGATCCGCGTGCCTCAAAAGACCTTATGCGCGTTTGAAGATGGCGGTCGCCACCTTCGGTTATGGCGACCGCTAAGTTCTTGAACAGACACATGGCGACCGCCATGTCAGAAGGGTTCTGTCTAGGCGGTCGCCAACATGTCAACAGTCATGTCATTCCCATCATGGCGGCCGCGAGTTGGCAGCCCTATATCCGTTTATTATAATGACGTTTTAGGGTTTAAGGGGCTGTTTGGGGCTTTCAATGTATGTTTTGTTTATTATTATTATTCATGTATTTTTTTTATTTTTTTTATTTTTTGTGCTTTTCAAAAATAATTTGAAAATTTTGGGTGTTTTCCAAAAATACTTCAAGAGAATTTTATGTGGTTTTTCTTTCGATGAAATTAATTTTTAAGCAGTAGCTTGGCTTTTAATTATTTTTATCCAACGTTTTGAATTTTTAGGTCTTAACTCAACTTATTAATTCGTGGTATCCCCTTTCAGTAAAGATTAACTTTAAGCCATAACTTGGTTTTTAATCTCACTTTTTATAGATCTAAATTTAAAGTCATAACTTTATCCCGCACCTCGTCCCGAATTTTTAGGTCTTAACTCAACCTATTAGTTCGATGTTCTTCTCATCGGTCCTCCTCATGACCCTAAACTGGCTCGTCGGTCTTCCTCATGACCCTAAACTAACTTGTCGGTCCTCTTCATGACCCTAAACTGGCTCGTATGTCCTCCTCATGACCCTAAACTGGCTCGTTAGTCCTCCTTATGACCCTAAACTGACTCGTCGGTCCTTCTCACCCTAAACTGACTCGTCGGACCTCCTCATAACCCTAAACTGGCTTGTTGGTCCTCCTCATGATCCTAAATTGACTCGTCGGTCCTCCTCATGACCCTAAACTGGCTCGTCGGTCCTCCTCATGACCTTAAACTGACTCGCATTACATTACACTATATTTGTCATGCATCAGTTTTACATTTTTTCCCATGAACTACGTTTTGGTCTGATCCCTGGCAAAGAGGTACGTAGGTAGCTCGATGAAAATTCGAGTACGACCAACATCATAATACTTGTGTGCTTGTAGCCTAAGATTGACGGCTCGGTCAAATGGCTGTTGTCTCTGAATCTTTGATCTAACTTACATCATGCGTTGCTATGCAAGTTATATCAAAGAGGGGCAACTGTAGACACCCCAATTTGAGCCCGCCTAATCTTAGGTGAATCCGATGATGAAAATAGCTGGAATGGTGCTTCAGTTCGATCCTTGGGAGGTGATCCAAGCTCGGTATTTGAACCCAAAACCTTTAAACCAATGAAATTTTGTTGAACCATCGATAACTTGTTGTCCAAGTCATTCCAAAAGTGGCGACCGCCATGTTCATTGTGGCAACCATCAATAGAATCTCTTGGAAACCCTAGTCAAAAGTGGCGACAGCCTCCTTAAACCTGGCAACCGCTAACTTTTATTGTGGCGACCGTCAATAGATTCCTTTGGAACGTTCTTTCTACATGCCGACCGCCACCTCCAACTTGGCGACCGCCAACTCTAAATGGCCTGACGTGTCCCAAAACGTGGCAGTATCTCATTGGTTAATAAACTCTATAAATACCGTACCTCTGGTACATTTTAAAGGATAGAATTTTAGTGAGAGGTTTAGTGAGAGAAGCTCTACTGAGTTGCCGAGCAATTTCGAGTTATGACGCCAAAGCCCTACCGCAATACCGAGATTCGAACCTCCGACGCCTACACTGAAAGCCTTGCTTGGATCATCACCCGAGGATTGGACCATTGAAACACCATTTCCCGACTTGAGGATTCCTAAGCAATTCAGGTACCTTATTTGGACCTCCGATCTTTCTAGTTCCATTCCTTCTCTTTTGGAGTGATCGGGTTAAAATTCAATTTCAAGTCATATTTTTCTTTCACTTACATGGTTAATCCTATTTATTTCATGTAATTTAATTATTTTTTTTAGTAGTTTAGTTATTAATTTTCCCACACCCACACTTAGCACATTGTCATTTTTATTTATATTCATTAATTAGTGCTAATTTTTTTTTTTGGCAAAAACTACTTATTGATGTTATTAGTTGTTATAAAAAGTACTTACATTATATGAATGTAATTATCAATATTACATTCATATCCTCCAATTAAAATAATTGTGTGCTTATTTTCTTTTTACCTCTTCCTTTTATATTAGTTTAAAGTTCCTTTATTAGTTATTATTTTGATTCTTTAATGTCCCTTTATTTTCAGCATTAGATTAATATTCTTTTATTTATTTATTTATTTTTTTGCTTGAAATATAGCTTTAATTTCCTTTCAATGCACTTTTTTCTTTCTTTTCTTTTCTTATAATATTGGCTTAATGTTCCTTCATTAGCCTCTTTTTTTTCTTTTCTTTAATAATAGTGTAATTTTCTTTTCTAGTATCTTATTTTTTTTTTCTTTTCTTTTCTTGTAATGAGGCTTTATTTTTTTTCTTATAATAAAGTTTTATTTTTCTCTCTGAAGTTCCATTTCTTATTTTTCTTTTCTTTTTCTTTTTCTATAGTTTTATTTTCTTTTCATAGTACTTATTCTATCTTTCTTTTTCTTTTATTTCATTAAACCTAAAAATCATAAAAAATCTTTTAAGCTAATTTTCTTTTCTTTTTTAAATGTAATTCTTTTCTCTTTATTTTATTTTCTTTTTGTTTCCTTCTATCTCTTTTAAAGAAAATGTAAAAGTAAATAGTTAGATTTTTTTTTTTATTAGTTTAATAACATGTTCTAACCTTTGTATTTTTAGCATAATTCTTCTTTTGTGAACTTTTTCTTTTCTTTTAAATTTTTAAATTCTCTTTTATTATAAGTCCTTTATTTTTAGTTTCTTTATTAGTAAACTCTTCTTTTTTTTATATTGATTTTTTATGCATCTTTTATTTTACATTTAGTATTAAATATTCACCATATTAATGTTTATCTAAATGTATGTTTTAATATGCATATTTTTGGTAACTTTGAAATCATGTTTAGAATAGTTTAGTTTATTTCTTACTAACGATTCATGTTTAGGTAATTTTAATAATTTCTAACATATTTTTGTTCTTTTATTTGAATCATACTATTTTAGGATAGTTTAGTTAGAAATTGCATGTCGTAAGACTTAGGAATTCATCTCTTTATTTGTTCTAATTTGGAGTGTAATGTACATATGTTATGTATTTTTTATATTTAATTTTGAATATTCTCTCTTTGCCTCCATTTTTTTTATTTGCATGCATTTAAGAAATTCTATTAAAGAACCTGTGAGACCCGGACCCGTCTCTTTTTGAGATATATATATATATCATGATGTGTTTTGTATATATATATGTCACTGATGTATGATTTCTTCGTTTTCATGTATGTTTTAGTTTATCTGAGCATGCGGAGTCAGTTCTTGGGATTATAGGGAGTTGTTGTGCGAATTTCAAAATTTTCAAAAAAAAATTAGATATTTTCGAGATATTTTTCCTATAAATATCTTTCGTTAGATATTTTCATCAAAATATCTCCTCATTTTCTCTCTCTAGCATTAAACTCACCAAACGCTTTGCCTTCTCTCTAACTTCTCGGGGGCCTGGGGTTCGGTTTTTGATAAACCAACTGCTGATCCTTAGCATCGACATCGAGGTCTACGCATCCAACCAGTCAGAATTTGATTTCGATGAAACTCAGTTTTGCACGTGGATCGAGACGTCGAGTTTTAAACTCACCGAGGTAGGATCCTAGACTGTATAACTGTTAGAGGGTACTACGTGTAATCCTATGTGTTTCTACCGTTTGTAAACGCATGAAAATTGATTTATGTTTCAAATTCGATTTTGGGTTAAAACTATTTTTCGGCATTCGGTTGGATGAAATCGAAAGAGGGATGTTCCTTTTGAGGTTTTATGATAGCTTTGAGCTCGGGTGTGTTCTTAGGTATCAAAACGGGTGTTTTTGAAGCTTGGTTTGAGGGTGGGAGGCCAAAACCGTAGCTAAAATCATTTTCTGGGCTTGTTCAGTCGACTGGACCTGGGGGTCAGTCGACTGAAATGGTTTCTGTTTTGGTTCTCTTTTCCAGTGTGTTTTTCAGTCGACTGGAGGGTGAGTCCAGTCGACTGAACCAGGGCTATTTTGGAAAATGATGTGTTTTGGTTCTAGCTTTCCTCGTGTGATGGGTATCCGAGGTTTTTTTATGAAATTTTATGGTTTCAAAAGGGGTATTCGAGGTTTTCAAAAGCGATGGTTTGAAAACCGAGTCTTGGGAAACCTTTAAAACGTGTTTATGAAGGTTTGGAGCTAGCCCTTGGGGTTGGGTCTCAACTTTTAAAACGTTTTGGGTGAAAAATGTGTTTTTACATATGTTGTTTGATCTCCATGGTTCATGGATAGAATCTCTTTTATATACATGTATTGTATATCTGTTGTGCGAGTTGGGTTTAAAATGTTATCCATAGATGTACTGTGATAGTAGATATGTGTTGAGTTGGGTTTCCATTACTCTTTGGTAAAAATTTAAAAACGTGCGCAGAGTGGGTTTGGTACGGTCCCCCGAGTTAATCCCCGTAAACGTGGTTTGGTTAACTTCGTCCATCGATCGTAGAAATCCGTAAAGAAGCGAGTCGTGATTTGGTTAACTTCGTCCATCGGTCGTAGAAATCCGTAAAGAAGCAAGTTATCCCTTGAGTGGTTATGCTGTTGTGATATCCTATAGAACTTGTCATTGCCTAGCAGGCTTTAAGTGGTTCAGAACTAGGGTAATGAGAAAGAGTCTATAGTTGTTGCCTTTGTCTTGAGTTGACAGAGTCGGTACATAAGATCTCATTATATCTTGTCTCCTTAGTTGTGTGTCCGAGTAGAGAATGCTATTTTGTTACTGCTTTCCTTTAACTGCGGCATGATATCTGTTAGGATGACATGCATAGTTTCAAGGACGAAAAACGTGTGATTTTTGAGATGAAAAACCTTTTTAGGTGTTGTGGTCGAGTTAGCTCCCACCATATAATTGCATGACCTGTATTACAGCTTTACAGTCTACTTTTCTATTGGGCTTCGGCTCACGGTGTGGGAATTATTTTTGTTGTAAAACCTTTTTCAGGTGAGCACGTGGTGTTGACCTAGTGCAGAGGTGATGGAAGACTTGCTGTAGTTTTTCTTTTTTGAGACATGTACTTACACATGTGATGCCTGTTTAGGCTAGTTTTGTACGCCTTTTGGCGATATGCTTATTCATGTATGAGAATGTATGTTTACTGTTTATGAGAGTTGAACCTGGGAAATCTTTTATCCAAATGTTGTATTTTGATTATCAACTGTGAAACCTATTTTCCTTAAATGGGTGTTTTGATAGACTTTCGCGTGACCTGAATGTTTGGGGCGTGACAGAATCAATGATGATTAGTAGAGGCCAACCTTATGGTTGGGCGAACGGGGTGCCTAACACCTTTCTCGATTTGTACCTTAGTGTTAGAGCCGCGCAGCGAAAAAAGTTGGATAAACGATGTCGTGACCGAAAAAATGACATTGTACGATTTTCATGAAAAATAATGAAATAATCTGATATTTTATGATTAAATATACTTTCAAGAAACTTGAACAAGTTTTTTTGATACCGAACAACGATCCGAGACGACCCAACGATCTTCCCATGTACATCCCGACGCACACGACGATCCCTGTGAGTGGGCACCGATCCTGGTCGAAGTCTTTTTCTTCTCTTTGGTTTCTCCTCACACTTCTCTCCAAAGAGCAAAAATGAATTGCCAAAAGGAGAGAGAGGGGGCGGCGGCTAGGGTAGGATTAGGGTATGGTTTTAGCCTCTTTGATTTATATTTATTCCCATACTCACACATAAGATATGCATGGTATATATCTTTTCTTCCTAAAAATTAGCAAGAGATATATATGTATATCAAAACCAAATCTCCACCCCTTTAGTTAGGGTCGGCCACCTAGGGAGTAATCCCTAGGTGTACCAAATTCCAAAATTGCCCTCCAACAATTTAATTTAATTCTTGAATGTCCCCGGTGGCAAAATTGGCATTCTAATTAAATTAAATAATAACCGAAACCAATAAGAAAAGTATCCATGCGTATAACGGGTTACGTGAGAGATCACGAGGAAGTATAAGACTCGGGCTAACCGTACGAGAAAACTGGATATCCCTAACTCTGTCCTCGAGTTAGATCTTTTCTCGTACGAACCATAACTTATTCCACTAAAGGTCCTGACTGAACTCCCTGCCCTAACTCAAATTATGTCTTGAGTTTCTAATTATCAAATGTACTGAATTCTCCCCACGTTTAAGATATGGATTCC
>JAULJZ010088122.1:0-12388 GCA_032270985.1 Heliamphora pulchella
TAGAATTGGCATATATGCTTTTCATTTACCTGCACAAATGTCTCATTTTTTGGTGTTGGTGTTGGTGTTGGCAGTGGTGGAAAGTGGTGGCGTTGGTGGTGGTGGTGGTGGTGGTGGTTTTGGTCGTGGTAGGGAGTGGTGATGGCGATAGTGGTGGGGAGTGGCGGTGGTGGTAGCGTTAGCGGTGGGGAGTATCCCTTTAAAGGGAAAAATAAGAGAACAATTTCTTCAATTTCAATGGTGGTTCTTAAAAGGAGTTTCGCAGATTGGCTATGGCCCTGTTCAAAGCCGTTTGCAGATTGCGTATAGACTGGTTCAGAGCGGGCCCATTTGCTGGAAAATCGGCGCATTTGAGTTTTGATTATTTTTAATTTATGATGCTTACAGCAGTTGATATTGACAATTTGAATTATTTATGTTATAAGTTTATTAAAAAAATTTATATGTAAAAATTAAATTAATTGAGCATTGATTACTATATACTAGTTTGGAATATGTTTATCTTAACAAAATAGCTAGATGACAATTGTAACTTTAAAAGAAAATCGCTTGTTTTTTTTAAAAAAAATTAATTAATGTGATCTAATTCTTTGTTGTTGGTTTCTGATTAATTTAATTTTTTACATAAATAATATTTTTAATATATTTTACAACGTAAATAATATGAATCATCGAAATAGACCCTAGCCCGGCCCTGGCATATGGCCAGCAAAGCCATGGCTTTAGGCCTCTAATTTTTAACAAATTTTAAAACTCTCAAAATTTATATATATATATATAATTTATTTATCATATAATCCAATCCAATTAACAAACAAAGATCACAATATTATTTTTTCTTTTAAAGTCCAATTAAAAATAAGGGCCCACTGCATATTATCAAGAACAAATGTCCAATTCGAGAATCCCTAGTCCAATCCGATAATCCCGACGTTCCTGTACTTGATTTCTTACTATGAGTAGTATATGGTGCTTAATTGCTTATAGCATCAAAAGTAACTTCAACATAAATATAATGCTTGAAACCAATTGTTATTAAAAATGTTAATAATTCTATTATAGTTAATACTTAATTACAAAAGAGAGTTTTCATTCACATCTCAACATTAAATTCTCTATAGGTAAATTAATATTATTTTATTGTGTGAATGTTTTGAAATTTTTTTTGATCTTTTAAAATATTCATTCTGAATTGCAAATTATTTAAATAAAATCATTACACTTAGTAAAAAGTATTCTTTTAGATCTGAAAAAAAGAAAAAAGAAGTAAAGGGTAGACATATTAATTCAATCTCAAATTAAAACTATTCACAAATTTATTTATAGTAAGAACCAAATTAAGAGTTTAAGACCATTAGGCAAAGAAATGAACGAAGAAACTAGAAATTTAGTGAACGAGGAAGTGATTAATTCCAATTAATTTTTAAAAATCTTATTTTAAAAGTTCCTTTTAAATTCTTTAAAATCCAGAATCAGCCCTAAATGGACCCACATTAACTAAAGAAAACCCAAATCCTTACTCATGCATAGTATTAAAAATTTCACTTCACAACCAATCTAAAATGAAGATATGACAGGTTTATTAGAACCAAAAGGAGAGTTTATGATAGATTCTTTTAACTAGTGGATTTCTCAGTTTTACTTCAACTTTTCTCGAACTTAAGGAATTGGGAATTTAGAACTCTGCGTGCACATGGGTCGCATTTGAATGTATCTGCATGAACTGCCTCAAGAACAGTGCCGCCAATTTTATATATTAACTACCGGCGGGTATGTGTAAGTGTGTATTTAAAATTTTTAATAAATTAAAAAATTAAATAATAAAATAATTAAATTTTAAAATTATGCATGGTTATAGTTTTTAAATTAGGTAATAGATGATTAATGGATAAAACTAAATGCGGTTATTTTTTATATAAAAAAACTAAATAAAACCATTTTTGATATTTAAAAATCCACATAATTACTTTAAAGTCACATCAAATAGGTGCTCTCTTTATATATACTAGGGCTCTTGGCACACAAATAGTATGTCCAATTTTTAATTTATTGAAATAAAAAATTAAATTATAAATTGGGGCTTGCGTACCATTCCTTTTATTTTTTAAAAACGTTGTAACTTTGATGAAAACTCCTACTTTATATTTAAGATGGTTTAAATTTATCCAAAGTTTAAATGACTTTATTATCAAAATTTTTTAAAAAAGATAAATTTTCATTGGCCTTACTCGGATTCAAAATGGTTAAAACAAAGAATGTGGCCGGATTTCTTAAAAGAAGTTGCATACGTATTCCAAAAAGATGAAATTAGGTCATAACGTAGTTTGGGCTCGATTTGCACTCGGGTATTGACGCTCTCCTTTTGTGATATTCCAATTTTTGTCAAGGTCGCCCTTTTGGGTTTTCGGTCTTGCAGGCTGCTCTAATTTTTGCTTGAGTTACCTTTTTAGTTTTTAACTCAGCGATCTTTTATTTTCTCTTTATTTTTACCTCAAGGATAGTACTTTTTGAGTTGATCGAGATTAACTAGAGTGGAGAGCATATTACCAACTAAATCCATAATGATGGCTGCACCACCGGTCATGATGGTTTTGATAAGAAACAGTCCGGACCAGTTTGGCTTGAACTTGCCTCCCGGGTCGAAGATAGGAGCTCTGATTTCTTTAAGAACCAGATCTCCTCTAAGATTTCGAGTCTTGACCTTCTTATTAAATGCTCAAGCTATCCTCCTTTGGTATCCTTGTATATGAGCAGAGCCTGCAGCCTTCTTTCATCAAATAAGAGCAACTCTTCCATCTGGTTCCTCTGCCATTCTGCTTCTAAAATACTGGTCTCGGTCACTACTCTTAGTGAGGGGATTTTCACCTCAATGGGAAGCACGGCTTCCATCCCGTACACTAAAGAGTATGGCGTAGCTCCTGTTGAGGTCCAAATTGACGTCCTGTATCCCTAAAGCGCAAATGGCAGATGTTTTGGCCAATCCCCGTGTAAGTTGATCGTCTTTTGCAGGATTTTCTTAATATTTTTGTTTGATGTCTCAACTGCTCCATTGGTCTGCGGTTGATATGATGAGGACTTGTGGGATACTATCCGGTATTTTTCAAAAAGATCCAAGACCTCTCCTTGAAAATGTGAGCCATTATCTGAGATGACCACATGAGGGATCTTGTACCGGCAAATGATGTTTTGCTTGATGAACTTAGCAACATGAGAGGCTTTAAATACTGAGTATGAGGCAGCTTCTACCCACTTAGTAAAGTAGTTAATGGCCACTAAGATGAACTCGTGTCCATTTGACGCATTCGGTGTTACCTTGCCGATCACATCGATGCCCCTTACTGAGAATGGCCATGGCGACGTTAGGTTATACAACTGAGATGGGGGAACGTGCATGAGGTTTGCGTGAATCTGACACTTCTGCACGAACTGTATAGAGTTTGTCTCCATTGTCATCGAAAAATACCGTTGTCGTAAGATCTTCTTGGCTAACATGTTCCCGCTCATGTGTGGCCCACAGACCCCTGCATGTATTCCTTTCATTATCTCTTGGCCTCCTTTCATGCTAACACACAGCTTATTGACACCAGAATGCCATCGTTTGTACAGTCTTCCACCGTAAATGACAAACTGTGCGGATAATCGTCGTATCACCCTTTTGTCCTTTTTGCTGGTAAACTTGGAATATTCTCCTTTCTTCACGAAGTTCTGAATGTCAAAATACCATAAAAGGTCGTCAGTGCCTTTCTCGATCGTGGCTGTTGTCTCGTATGTCGGTTTTTTTGTTCAATTATCAAAGGCCTCATTCGAAATCTGAGTGGTATGTCAATCATGGATGCTAGGGTGGCCAGTGCGTCGGCGAACTTGTTCTGCAATCTCAGCACTTAAGTAAAGATCACTAATTCGAAACATGGTATCAGCTTCTCTAGCTCTTGATGATAGAGAATCAAGGTTAAGTCCCTGACCATCCATTCTCCTCTCGCTTATGAAACCACCAGTGCTGAATCTCCGATGACTTCTAGTTTCCTTACTCCTAGTTCTAAAGCTGCCTCCAATCCGACTAAACATGTTTCGTATTCAGCCTGATTAGTGGTAACTTCAAAATTGAGCTTTAGAGACAACGGAACGTGTGATTCGTCAAGAGTGACAAGAAGGACTCCTATTCCATAGCCGTATTGATTGGATGCACCATCAAAATATAGAGTCCACTTGTCATCCCCGACTTTCATCAGCTGTTCGTCAGGAAACTAGAACTCTGTGTCTTCTCCCCCCTCAACTGGTTGATCAACCAAGAATTCTACCACTGCTCTACCTTTGACAGACATCCGGGTGAAGTATCTGAGGTTGAATTCTGATAACAACAGCAACCATCGAGCCAGCCTTCCTGTCAATGCCGGCTTTTCGAACATGTACTTCAACGGGTCCATCCAGGAGATGATATTCACTGTGAAAGATAACATGTAATGCCTTAATTTTCAGGAAGCCTAGACCAAAGCCCAACATGTCTTTTCCAGTGGTGTGTACCATATCTCTGATCCCGTCTTCTTTTAGCTTAAGTAGTAGACAGCCTTTTTAATTCCAGTTTCACCCTCTTGCGCCAGCATACATCCCATAGCCGAATCAGTCACTGACAAATAGAGGATTAGTGGCCTATCAGGTTCGGGAGGAGCTAGAATAGGTGGATTTTGCAGGTATTGTTGTATGGTATCAAAGGCATCTTGGCATTTCTGATCTCATTTGAACTTGACTCCTTTCTTTAGCTGACGAAAGAACGGCTCACCGGTAGTTGTCAGTTTCGTAATGAATTGATTGATGAATTGTATTTTACTCAAAAAGCCCCTGACTTCTCATTCGGTCCTTGGAGGAGGAATTTCCAAGATTGCTTTGATCTTCGAAAGATCCACTTCGATACCCCGTTGAGTGATCATAAATCCAAGCATCTTTTCAGCAGTAACTCCGAAGGCACACTTTTGCGGGTTGTGTCGTATCTTGTACTTTCGAATCCTTTTAAAGAACTTTCGCAGTGCTGTGATGTGGCCATCTCGATCCTTGGACTTGACTATCATGTCATCCACGTACACCTCGACCTCCTTCTGTATCATGTCATGCAGTAAAGTAGTGGCAGCCCTCTGATAAATTGCCCCTACATTTTTCAAACCAAAAGGAATCACACGATGGCAATAGGTGCCCCAAGGTGTCGTGAATGTCATCTTCTCTCTGTCCTTGGGATCGATCAAAATCTGCTTGTACCCGGAGAAGCCGTCCATGAATGACTACAAGGCATGCCCCACTGTACTGTCTACTAAGATATCGATGTGTGGTAAAGAAAAATCGTCTTTCGAGCTAACTTTGTTGAGATCCCAAAAATCCACGCAAACTCGGATACGACCGTCTTTCTTTAAAACTGGCACAATGTTGGCTATCCATTTCGGATACTCGATCACCATTAGAAATTCGACGTTGACCTGTTTGGCAACTTCTTCTTTGATCTTCAGAGCCCATTCTGGCCGGATCCATCTTAATTTTTGTTTGACCGGTTTGGCGTCAGGGTATAAGGGGATATGGTGCTGGACAATGTCAAGATCAATTCCGAGCATATCCTCATAAGACAATGCAAATACATCCTTGAATTTTTTTAATAAAGTTATTAATTATTTTTTTTCAACTAAGGATAAAAAAGAACCAATTTGTACATTTTGCAGGTTAATTTCATTACCCAGATTTATTGACACAATTTTTTTCAATTATTGGTTGGGCACGCATTTCTTCTTCTCTTTTTATTAAAAGTTTTATTTCTTCGGGGATATCCCCGTCGAATTCAAAATCGTTGAAAAGCATATGAAATAAATCAAACAAAGTAGTGTAACGAAAAATTTCGTTCATTTCATTAAAAGAAGATGAAATTACAAACTCGAAAGCATAAATAGGGAGAGGTGCACAAACAGGCGTGCCCTCAACAACAGACTCAGATTTAGACTCAGGACAGACAACCTGCACATCACAAAACTCTAAGGTCCAGTTCTTTACTTCATTTGTAGCCGCGTTGACAATGAGCTTGGTGTAGTTAGTTGGTGTGCTGAAACCCATCATGAAACAGTCTGAGTCGGCTACGTGCAGTTGGGCCAGCTTTTCATTGAACAACGCTTCCATGTCAATTCCATCGAGCTTGTTGGCCCAATCTTCCCCTTGAATCTTCTCCTCTTTCTCTTCCCATTTCACTATCTTTTCCTCGTCTGTATTAAACAACTGATGGCCAAAAAAGATCTCCAGCCCTGGCAGCTTTTGATTGGTTTCTTCGTCGATCCATGCTTCTGGAAAGCCGCAGTACGGGAAATCTTTTCCTTCCTTGACAAAGTACCCATTGAGCGTTCTAGAATAATTGGCCTTCCGTTCCCTTTTAGGCCCTTCCAAATCTTCTTCCGTTGGCTTGTACCCAAGACCAAAATGGTGCAAAGTCGGCAATACCTGGACAGGTTCCGGAATACCCTGCTACTTATGCCTAAATCCCATACCAGGGAAAAAGGACATTTGCCTCATCATTGTTATTGCCCGCGGGTTGATGTACATTTTCTCCTCATTTAATAACATCTGTACAACCTGGGTTTTGTCGAACTGGAAACCACTGAGCGATACATCACCTTCACCATGTTGTACTTCCAACAGAGTTGAGCCCTCTCCTCCTCTTGGGGGATGAATGCTGTCTTCTCCGTGAATAGTTAGAACTGTCCCATTTCTTATCAGTTTTAGTTTCTGATGGAGAGTCGATGGTACAGCCTGGACACTTGGGTCATGCAACCAGGGCCTACCCAACAATAAGTTGAAAGATGCCGGTACATCTAGTATATGGAACTCAATTGACGTTTTCAAGAGCCCTACTGATATCGCAAATGACACCAGTCCTAGTACGTCCATCATTGTGTTGTCATAGGCTCGGACTCCTTGATTGCTCAGTATGAAGTGGAGGCCTTTAGTCCTAAACAGAGTACTGTTCTGAGCAGACATAGATTTAATGCAGACCCGTTATCAATAAGAGTGACAGGGACCCATTTGTCTAGGCATTTAACGGTAATGTGTAGTGATTTGTTATGGCTCCTTCCCTCTGCTAGCAGATCTTTATCGGAAAAAGAAATGAATTTTGGCTCTACCGCCGGCAGAATAAGTCCAATCAATTGCTCCGGGGTGGCATCTATCGAAACGCTGGCTTTATTCAGAATCTTTAGCACGGCTTGTCTGTGTTTATGCGAGGCCATCAGTAGCCCCCAAATTCTGATATTGGTTTGCATTTTCTTTAACGGCTTTAGCACTGCATCATCCTCTTCTTCTTGTTCTTTCTCCTTCCCCTTTTCGCTTGATTGCCCTTTTTCTAGCTGGGCTGGCTTGAAATTCCGTCCACTTCTGGTCAGATGTTCTATCCCCTCCTCAAGATCCCATAATTTCGTCATTGTGTCGCTAGTCTGTCGTACCTCGTTCACAGGTGAAGGGCTTTTAAATGCCCACAAATTGCCTAAATCACCGATTGCTATTCTTCCTCTTCTCACCTCATCATCTTCAATAGCCCACGTATTATCGACTTCTTTCCAGAGATCCTCTCCGATAAAATACACATGCTGTTCCCGAGCGGCCCAAAAATCGGTCCACTCTGCTTCGTCTGATTTCAGCACGACCCCTACCAGCCAATAAGATTGCATCTCGTTGACATATATCTCCTCCTCAAAAAGTTAAGAAAGAGTCATGCTATCAAGCATGTGACCAAACCCATATGGTCGGGCTGGGTAATCCAAAGGCCAATCGTCTTCTTTGTTGTGCTCCTCTTCTTCCTGTTGGACAGCTGAAAATGCCGTCTGATACCACTCCCAAGCACCATCATTCCATTCCTCCATCCTGTCCCGGCTGTCTCTAACCATAATAAATGAACAGGTTGTCGGGTCCTCAGTAACTGGAACAGATGGGCGCGGTAGATGCGCCGAACAGATGAGCTGACTCGGGTCCTCTGACTGTCCCAGAGTTATGTAGTTTATCCCAGATTACTTAGTGTGGTTTGGTAGGAGAATAGTTGTGACATTCAGTTTTGGAGTGGAGGACGGCGGAGGGATCACTTTGTTGTCAATGAGATTTTGGATCTCATGATGCAGCCTCATACATTTTTCAGTCAGATGCCCGTGACCTTTGTGAAAGACGCAGTATTGAGAAGCATTAAACCTTGGCGGTAGGGGATCAGGTACAGGCATGGGGTCCAATGGCTTGATAAGCCCTTTCTCGATGAGTCGACTCAAGGCGGTGGATAATGAAATGTTGAGGGAAGTGAACACCCTCTTTGGCCTTTGTTGCTGTTGACCGTTGTCTGACTATTAGGTATTATTGGATTGATGGGCGGAAGAGGATGGGTTCAGCAGGTTTACTTCGTTTGAATGAGACACAAGATTGGTGGCAGCAGACTGGTTTTGGTTGTTTGTAGGGAAGGTTCTTCTAAGTTTCTGGCTAGGTTCGGCTTTCTCGATATTCTCAGATTGTATGGCGTCTTCGATTTGTACTCCAGCATCAACCAGCTATTCAAAGGTAGAAAGCGGCTGCGTGATAAGATACCGCTTCAGTAGAGACTGTAGATTCTTGACCACGATCCTCACTTGTTCTTTCTCAGTGGGCCGATTTATCATCTTGACAGCTTTACCCCTCTATCGGGTTAGGAAATCAACAAAAGACTCCCGGTTCTCCCGTCGAGTTGTTTTGAGTTCTCAGGTGGTGACATCCAATTGAACGTTGTAGCTGTACTGACTGAAAAAAGTCGTGGCTATGTCCTCTCAAGTTCTAGTTTTGGCAACCTCCAAAGAAAGAAACCATCTTTGCGCGGCCCTAGAAAGTGATCGATGAAACAGTTGGGCCTTGAACTGATCATCAATCCCCATGGGGGACAGGGTTCCGACATATATTCTCAGATGAATGCGGGGATCTCCATTACCATCAAATTTCTCCATCTCCGGCATTTTGAATTTTTTTGGCAATTTTGCAACTGGGAATAGGCACAAGCCACCTACATCCAGTATGTATTCTTCTACTCCCTTTGCCTTCCTCAGTACTTTCTCCATTCGATCGATCTTCTTCGCGAGCGCAAATTCCCTAGACTGGGCGTGATCTCCTCTTATACCACCACCGGGCGGCGAACCCGAGGTGGCACAGCAACTTGTGGTACATTTTGTACCCGATTATCATTCCAGAAGTCTTCGCCATTCTCATTGGTATCTTCTGACTGTCCATTGGTACCCGACAGACGGGCCTGAATTGCCCGAATCTGTGCCTGACATTGGTTTTCAGCTTGTGTCTGTTGCTCCACAGTTCCTTGTATCTCAGTAATGGCTCTCATTAGAGCCGTCAAGTTCACCTCATTTTTTGCCATTTCAGCTGACTTAGTTGGCTGTTCAGATATTTTGTGAAGTCTACCTGATTCTGATTTCTTCCAAACACGCGTTAACTGTACTATTCTCGGCTCAATGGTAAACTCTCAAAAAAACTGGATCCCAAGAGCAGAATAACCAGTATCAAACACTTCCTGGATAAAAATTCTGACGATAGAAAGTAAATATCCCAGATACCCAAAACAGCAAATCACAAGCAGATAATCACGAAAGCTACAACAATGCCCCTATCGGGCAGCATAACAACAAGATGACCCAAGAGCCAGAATGATGGCTAAGAGGGGGGATGAACTAGATTCTAGGGGAGGTTTATCTAAACAGATAAACGGACAGCACTCCGATAAGAAAACAGTTCTAACCTTCAAGAGACCGGTTCGATCTAGATTTCTAAGAAAAACGGGCAGCATAACGGTAGGAAACTAGCTCCACGGGTATAACGAGGATTTGAAGGAAATGAGTCCAAACAAATGCATGGGGTATAGAACTAACAATCCGGAAAGAACCCAGAAGAGAGAGAAACTATCTTAGAGGTTTCAAAACAAAGCACGGGCATGACTCCGAGAAAAAAAACTATGGCGTGAAAGCCGAACAAGGTGAAGAACAAAAAAACTATAGTTCATTTACGCTTATTATAGTATAGATGTAAAATCTACTATCAAAAAATGTAAAATCTTGCATTTAATTAATTGCAGTTAGAATTGCAAAGCCATGGTAGAGATTTGGTTATCAATAAGAGAACAAAAAAAAAAGAAATGATTATATTTTCTCTCCTTAAGTTATAAGATATAAGATAAAAGATAAAAAATAATTTTTTTTTCTTTTTGTTTGAATTAATATAAAAAAAAAAAATAATTTCTCCCATCTTTTGTTAGGATTAGACTTCATAAAAGAATAGAAAATAAACAATACTAGTTATTTTACGAAAATAACTTTATTTTTACCATTACTTTTTTACTTCTTTTTATTTTTATATTGGCAATTTAGCAAATATAAAAAATAACTAATCATTTACAATTTTTTTCTCTCTAAATCTCTCCAGTTTCAAGAGATTTAAAAGAGAAATTGGAAGGGATAAGTCTTCCTATCTATTTTTCTCTATTTCTTTCTGTTTCTTTCTATTTCTTTGATAGGAAAAGAATTTTATTTCCCCTTTTTTCTCTCCAAGTTATTCAAACCAAACGGACCGTTATCACGTAATCACCAATAAACTTAAAAATTGAAAACAAGAAGGAAGTTTGGAAGTAGAAGAAAAGTGAGGATACATTTAGCGTTTAGACCTTATAATTGTTAGAATATATAATTCATATTGAGCAGGCACGAATCGACAAAATACTTAGGGTTTGTTTGAGCTAGTTTTTAAGTTATATTTTTTTGTAAAAAAGTTAGCTTTTAAGTTACATTGTTTAGTTGTAAAAAAAAAAGCGATCTAATTTTTTTTCATCTCTTAATCTAAGAAAAAAAAGCAATACATATCCCAAACACCTTAATTTTTTTTCAAATAAAATTACTATAATACTCTTACATAAAAAGTTAATTCTACTCAAAAATAAAAAAAATAATGCCAATATCTAAAATACTATAACTTAAAAGCTAAAAGTAAAAGCATTTTAAACATTTCAATAAAAAAAAGCTACTACAAAAAATTATCTCAAATAATTTTTTATTCATCTTTTTTTAAAAAAAATTTAAATCTTTTAAAAGCCAAACTTTTTAGACATCTCAAACATGCATAATATAAGAACTTCTGCAAAGTTAAAACTTTTAATTTTGAATATAAAATTTTTACATAATATAAGAGCAAAACTCATTTTATTTATTTTTGAAAAACAATTATACCCCACGATCCAAGATAAGATAAGATTACACAATGATAGATTAAAAAAAACCTATATGTGACGGATATTAAAAATGTTTGTACGTGATTAAAATATACAATATTACTTTACTTGGTTATGATATGGAGAATGTTGTAACCTCTTTACTTAATAACTTCAATTTGTATATGACCGATTCCGCCAACTTAAAAGAATACATACCCAACGATGACAAATTCAAAAAACTGCACAATGATAGACTAAAACAAAAAACTACACATGACAAATTTAAAAAAGAATTGACCGTGAAGAGGAATGCCAAAATATGTAATTTTATGTTGAATATAAAGTTTCTACGTGGTATTATAGCGTAGCTCATTCTTCTCATTAAAAAAAATTTCATATATATCTTCCGATGAGACACCCCAAATCCTGATAAGACTACACGATGATAGACAAAAAAAAGTTACACATGATAGATCTTAAAAGCAATTGCATGTGAGAAAAAATGTCAGAATATAAAATTCCACATTACTTGGGTATAGAATTGAATAATTACTTAATTCAATCCTGGAACCTCTTTACCTAAAAGTTTATTCGAACATCATAAACTCAAAAAAAAAATGTGTACACGCTTAAAAACAAAAAGAATATGACTTTTTTTTTTCTTAATGTGTCTACGTTCAAATAATTATAGTACTTGACCAAAAGTTTATTTAATCAAGAAAGGGACATAAATCTACTTTTCTCAATACATGTATGTTCTACCTAGTTGACATGAATGTCCCTTTTAAGGGACAAGCAAGAGAAAACTTTCTTCAATTTTAATGGCGGCCCTTCAATGGAGTTTCGCAGATTGATTAGGAGCCTGTTCAAAGCGGGTCCATAAGTTGGAAAATCAGAGTTTTGCAGATTGGTTAACAGGTCCATAGGTTGAAAAATCAGAGTTTTGCAGATTAATTAGGAGCTAAGAGCCTATTCAAAGCGGGCCCATAGGTTGAAAAATCAAAGTTTCACAGATTGATTAGGAGCCTGTTTAAAGCGGGCCCATAGGTTGGAAAATTGGCGATTTTGAGGCCTATTAGGTATAACGTTATTATGCTACACAAGATATATATTTGATTATAAGCTTAATTAGTAATTTTGTTTTTATTTTTTAGTGCTCGA
>JAULJZ010088133.1:0-12387 GCA_032270985.1 Heliamphora pulchella
TTCATGGTGTCAACCTTGAGTGTTCAAAATGGGTTAACACTTTCATTTTGGAAATAATAAATATTATCCAAATTAAATATATTTATTTATAGGAAATGAAATATTAAAATCATCAAAATTAATTAATGAAGCACTTGGGCTAACACACCTATATATAGGGCTACAGCAGGGACTTGTAGAGTAAATATGACTTGAGTTTTTAATGTAATTATGAAAACCCGACTGCTCTTGAGACAATTTCATAAAAATATAAATTACAATTCGTATCACTAAAGAATCGTAATTGCACTCCCAGCCACATTCTCAAAATCGATTATTCAAGCCCTTGTTATTAAATACTTAACTCATCTCCCCACGTTATGATTCTCGATACCCGCTAATTAAATTTAATTACTGACAATTTAATTTAATCAGCAACTTTGAAATTTTTTAAGCCCTTCCACTTAACTTATTTGACTACCGAATAATTAAATCCACCTGTAGGGTTTGGCATAGTCAAAACTTATAAGCTTCCTTATGGGGGTATCGTCAATCCCGAATAATCGAGACGTGGATTCTGTCAATAATTAATATTTATCATATAATTAATTCCGCTATCCAACTCATCGGAACTATTAACCCATAAAAGATCGCACCCTCTAATAAATCAAAATAACGAATATTAAATATACGCAAATAATAATTATTTCAAAATTAAGAGTATAAGTACTCATAATAACCTTAGCATGTGAATTAATTTATATAGTCAGTATAAAATTAATTACCCCAATATGATCCTGTTCAATACACACAAAGTGTACTATCACAGCGAGCCGAAATAATAGACGATACTATTATCTGTTCCCCGTAATCTATCTAAACTGCGAACAAAAATTTATATTCTGCAAGAACCTATAATCTGGTCTTCTGTGTGCAAGCCGTACTCTACACAACAGATTAAATATTGTATAAAATAAAGGACATCTATGCATAACATTTAAAGAAATGATGGTACATTCATTGCTCATTAAGATTCTCATAAGATTAAAAAGTAATTTTATTAAAAATAAAATTAAATGCTAAAACCAACAATAACCATGGTTTTTAGTATACAACCCTAACATTCTTATAGACCTCGACTCAGTGTTCATGAAGACTCAGCTACGTGTCTCGATATCATGCTTCTGACCATTTAAAGTTTAAACTTTTGTCAAAACCATATCTCCATTTCAATTCTCACTTGATATTCACTCATAGTCAAATACTCAGAAACAGGTTTACATATATGTGCACTCGTGGTATGCGGCAGAGGTTATATTCAAGAAATTAAATTTTTTTCGCATACTTAAGACACTAAAAGATGCTGAAATTGAAGAGTGACTCTTAATCTCGTGGTTAGAATGCAAATTATTGAGAATATATGGTGCATGCTTCATTCGTCATTTTCTGTCAATTATTTTCACACATCAAACCATGTCATTCTTGGGTTCAAATAGGTCTTTATTTTTTATTGTAGCATTAGGTAGGAAAAATGTGTTTCTGAGCTAAGGTTAAGTATATATAATCTTCTATAATAAACTAGTTGTTAATCACTCAATTCTCCCTTTGCTTCATTTATTGCTCACATTTACTGTTCCTAAAGCCCACTTTTACTTTTGTATCCCACAAAATTCCATATTTCGTCATTCATTCCATCATTGCTTTCTATATCACTTAATTATCGCATTTCTTTGCTTTATTTCTCTCTCTCTTTTTTTCTTCACTCTTTTTCTCTCTCTTTTTTTCTTTTTTTTTCATTTTTTTCGTAAACATTTTTGCCCTTTTTATTGTAGATTTTATTTCATCATAGTAGCCACTAACCTGTTCATACGACATTTTCAGATATAGTAGGGGAACAAAAAAAAGGTTTACATATAAAAGGCTCAAAATGGGGACTAGGGTCAATTGAATAGCAAAAATACAAATAGACTCGAATATAGAAATATAGCCTAAGATCCTTTCCCAAGTTTAACATAATCCTTTGTTTGGTCCTTATTTTCAGAAAATTTCAAGTGAAGCTTATAATGATGTTCTCAACTTTTAGCTAAAATGAATTAATGACGAAATTATCCAATGACAAATGCACGTAGTAAACAAAATATCATGCAAGTAGATTTAAAAGAATTCGACAGAAAAAAATAGATAGTCTCAAAAACTGACTAAGGGTTAAGTCTCTACCTTTTTCTTTTTTCAGTTGTCCTCGCTATCAACATTCATTAGCATGTTTTAAGAAATTCCAAGGAGGAACGTCTTTGTAAGGTGTTAGCTTACACAACTCAATGCTTGCTTGTAAGGGTTTGTAAATATACCAGGCGAAATGAGTCACACTGGCTCCTATAGGTTCTCGAGATGGGTTATGGAGAGGTGTCTCAACAATTAGGGCCTTAATAATGTTGATTGGAAAGCAATCTTCCTCGTTCGAGGGCTGGTGGTAGTTGTTAAAAATATTCAACTTCATGTGCATGTTTTTGAAGGATACATCCATTACCCTAGTCCTACAATTAATCCAGGCATTGGTCGTAGTCAAAAAGAGTCTACCTAAGATGAGAGGAATTTGCTTTTTTAGATTATGTACCAGCTCTATATCAAGGATGACAAAATTGACTGCGAACAAGAACCTATCAACCTTAATAGGGACATCCTCTATTATGTCATCGGCACCTTGACAGATCTATCTGCCAGCTGGAGGATGATTGGCGTGGGCATTAGATATCCCAAACCAAGTTCTTCACGTACTAAATAAGAAAGAATATTGACACTGGCTCCCAGATCAAGGAGAGCTCTATCGGTTGAATGATTTTCAATGACGAATGAGATAGTAACACCACCAGGGTCTTTGAGCTTAGAGAGAGTGTTGTACGTGAGAATTGAGCTCACTTCCTCAGTAGGACAGATTTTCTTAGGGATATGTGTCATATCCTTGCGCTTTGTGGTGCAAAGGTCCTTAAGAAACTTGGCATAAAATAAGACTTGCTTTATAGCATCTAGAAGAGGGAGGTTGATTTAACTTGCTTAAACACCTCCATAATATTTTCTATGGTTGCTTCTTTCTTCACAAAAGGGGAAAGAGAGTTAAGACAAGAAAGGAATGGTGCTCTAAGTCCCAGAGGAGCTACTAGCAGAGTCGAAAAAGAAGTTAAAGATGGGGCAGGTGCAGCAAAAGGTGTTGGTGACGCATGAGATGAGGTTGGAGGATCTGTATTAGAGCCATCAGAAGGCTTCAGGTCTCTAGGAACTAAGGGTGCTATTGGATTTTCGGGATGAGTTTCGACATCCCGTCAGTTCCTAAGGGTCAAAACTGCATTCACTTGCTCATAGTGGGTATTCACAGCTTATTAATTCTCGGTTACAAATTAACCCTTTAGGTTACTCACTAGCTGACTTAATAATTTTCCCTCCTCTCGACAGTTAAGGGCAGTGGCTAGCTGCCTGACTTAGGTCTCTAATTTGGCAATGGATTGAAAGTGTGAGTATAGAAACTGAGTGTTCACCTCTAATCCTTGTAAGGCTTGCAATACTCGCTCCTCAAAAGATGAGTTTCGAGGAGGGGTCAGATGATGTGAGAGGCGGACCCGTCTCTTTTGAGACTTATATATGTTTGATGTGTTTTCGCATATATTTTGTTCGATGTATAATTTATTCATTTTGATGCATGTTTACGTTCAAATAAGCATGCGGAGTTGGTTCCCGGGGTTGTAGGGAGTTGCTGTGCGAATTTCAAAAAAATAAATTTTTTAAAGATGTTTTGGAGGTCTATAAATATCTGGAGTTAGATATTTTCAAAACTTAACTCCTAAATTTCCTCCATTTTCTCTCTACCTTCTCTCTAACTTCTCGGGGACCCGGGGCTTGGTTTTTGACAAACTAACTGCTGATCCTTGTTATCGGCATCATGGTCTACGCATCCATCCAGTCAGAATTTTATTTCGACGAAACTCAGTTTTGCACGTGGATCGAAACGTCGAGTTTTTAACTCACCGAGGAAGGATCTTAAACTGTATAACTGTTAGAGGGTACTACATGTAATCCTACATATTTCTAGTGTTTAAAAAAACATGAAAAGGTGATTTATGTTTCAAATCCGATTTTGGGTTAAAATCATTTTTTGGCGTTTTGGTTAGATGAAATCGGGAGTTGGATGTTTCTTTCGAGGTTTTATAATAGCCTTGAGCTCGGGTATGCTCTTAGGTATCAAAATGGGTGTTTTTGAAGCTTGGTTTGGGGATTGGAGATCAAAATTGTAGCTTAAAAACGTTTTCTGGGTGAGTTCAATCGACTAACCCTATGTGTCCAGTCGACTGGATCATCATTTGGTGAGTTCAGTCGACTGGACTTGGGAGGTCAGTCGACTGAAGTTTCTTTTGTTTTGGTTATCTTTTCCTAGAGAGTTTTTCAGTCGACTGGGGGCTTGGGCCAGTCGACTGGGGTCCTGTGTTAGGGCTTTAGTGTTGTTTCAAATGGTTTTGACTTCCCTCAGGTGATTTTAAAGCGATGGATTGGTGAGATCTCGCTTTTCGGATGTGTGAACATCCATGGTTTCAAAGGAGATTTGAAAACGGGTTGTTTAGTGAGAAGAAAACGTGTTTTATTGGAGGTTTGGAGCTAGCCGTTGGGGTTGAGTCTCAACTTCTAAAACGTTTTGATGAAAATATGTTTTTACATGTTTTGTTTGGTCTCCATGGTTCATGGATTAGTTCCCTAATATATACATGTGTTGTATATTTATTTTGTGAGTTAGTTTTGAAATGTTTATCCATAGATGTACCGTGACAGTGGGTTTGTTGAGTTGGACTTCCATTGCTCCTCGGTGCAAGTCCAAAAACGGGCACAGCGTAGGTACTCAGTTCCTTTGGGTTAGTCACCGTAAATTGAGTCGTGTGGGTGCTTAGTTCCCTTGGGCTCAAGTCCCGTAAATTAAGTATTTGTCGGTTGCCTCCATTAATGGCATCGTTGTCGTGACTCTATATACAACTTGTCATTACTTATTAGACCCTGCGCGGCTGTAGAGTAATGGACAAGAGTTTATAGTTGTTACCTTTGTCGGTGTGGCAGAGTCGGTACATAGGATTACATTTTATCGTGTCTCCTTGGCTGTGTATTCCTAGTGGAGAATACTATGTTTTACTGTTTTCCTTTAACTGTGGTATGAAATCTATCAAGATTATATGCATGGTTTCAAGGATGGAAAATGTGATGTTTTAAGGATGAAAAACTTGTGGCTTTTGAGAGAAAAACGTATTTGGCTTTTGTAGTCGAGTTAGCTCCCACCATATGATTGCATGACCTGTATTATAGTTTTACTATCTACGTTCTATTCGGCTTCGGCTCACGGTGTGAAATTTTTACTGTAAAACCTTTTTCAGGTGAGCACGTGGAGTTGACCTAGTTGCAGTGGTGATGAAAAACTTGTTGTAGTTTTTCCTTTTTAAAGACATATACTTTTACATGTGATGCCTGTGAAGGCTCGTTTTGTACGCCTTTGGGCGATATACTTATTCATGTACAAGAATGCATGTTTATCGTTTATGAGAGTTGAACTTGGAAAATATTTTATCCAACTGCTGTATTTTGATTTCTAACTGTAAAACCTATTTTTCCTCATTGGGTGTTTTAGTGGGCTTTCGCGTGACCCTGGTGTTTGGGGCGTGACAACTTGGTGTCAGAGCTCTAGGTTCGAATACCTATGAGCCATGAGAAAGAGGGTACATCACCTTGTAAGGATGTATGTGTGCTTGATTGCATGTGTTACAGTGTTTTCCTAACATTAGCATGATAGTTCGTGATGTATACGTGGGTATGGGGGTTGGACCATAGGATTGATTACTCTTACCTTCAGGCATTTGGGTTAACACACTTGGGAGCCATGTTAGAGACGCGTTTCGCGGACGTGATTTTCAACTAGGAATCTGAGTAGGTTGTCCAGAGTGACGAGTCCTTCTTGTTGGTTCTCCTCGGTATGTGAGATGTGATGACATGATCTAGGTGGCTATGTGTTAGCATGCTTAGGTGTATTATGTCTTTTACGTTAGAAATAACATGTTGTATGGATACTTATCCTGTTATGTTGCTTTCATATAGAGTTATGTCTACTCGGGGAGGACGAGGCCGAGGTCGAGGCCGTAGCCGTGGCTATGGTTCTGGCCGAAGGGACGTTCCAGTCCCAGACGTTGGGGATGCTAATGCACCCCACAGACCTGTTGGCGAGGGAGATCTATTGCGTGAGATGGCTGGCTCCATCCGGCAACTGGCTGAGGCCACTAGGGACAGGGAGAGTATACCTGAACCGAGGGGACGGTCGCAATGTGCGAGTTTCGCCATCCGGACCATCCTACCTTTTTGGGGGATCCCAACCCCACGGTAGCCACTAAATGGCTAGAGCTGATCACCAGGATCCTGGATACGCTTCAGATTGAGGAAGATGGTCTGGGGGCTACTTTTGTTGCCTTCCAGCTAAGGGGGAGTGCGCACATGTGGTGGAAGTTCACCAAGACTACTGTTACTGGCTGTTGGGAGGCATTCACCAACGTATTTCTGGAGAAATACTTTTCAGCGACACTGAGAGATTGCTACAGAGAGGATTTCCTATTTTTGACTCAGGGGACGATGTCAGTGGTGGAGTATGAGGCTGAGTTCACCAGTTTGTCGCGGTTTGCACAGGAGATCGTACCTACTGACGAGTTTCGTGCGAAGCAGTTCGAGAGAGGTTTGAGGCCCGCTATCAGAGATAGGGTGGCGGCATTCCAGATGCAGGTCTTCACAGAGTTGGTACAGATGGCCATGAATGTGGAAGACACTCTGAATGAGACGTGCCGAGGCAGGGATAGTAGGGGTCAGCAAGGTGGGGAACGTGCACAGAGTCAGGTGCGCCGGGAGAACAAGCATCAACAGACATCTAGTCCGCATTCTCATCCAGTGGGGTCGTATCCTCCACAGTCTTCTGCATCTTCGCCTCCCGTAGATTCAACGGGAAGGTTGGAGCAGAATAGGGAGTCTGTTTGCTTTAGATGTCAACGGCCAGGACACCGTGCAGCAGAGTGTTGTAGTCCCATGACTGTTTAAGCACAGTCGCAGTGGTAGGCCCAGGGAAGAGGGCCAGTGGTTTGTTTTGAGTGTGGCCAGTCAGGGCACATCCACAGGGATTGCCCCGGACGAGGGAACACAGCTGGAGCTTCTATTACTCCATCTGCTCAGGGACGTCAGCCATCCAGATTTGCAGAAAGGGGCGCTTCAGTGCAGTCAGGCAGACAGTCTACAGTTCAGGGCCACAGTGCACCGGCCAAAGCTTATGTTCTAGCATATCCTCGTTCATCCAGAGCACCGGTTGTGCCCGATGCTGCTGCTACCTCCATGATCAGGGGTACTCTTCTAGTCTTTAGATCATGGGCCAGTGTTCTTATCGACACCGGAGCATGACATTTGTTTATATCATCTGCTTTTGCATCCGCCTTGGGGCTGGAAATGGACTGGTTGGGTAGTACCTTGAGTGTGGAGACCCTAGTCAGTGGGAGTGTGACGTTGAGTCTTGTCTGTAGATCCTGTGTGTTGGAGATCGCCGATCGTTGTTTAGAGTTTGACTTCATCATTCTAGACATGACCGCGTTTGATGTCATCCAAAGGATAGATTGGCTGACCACCTATCGTGCCTTTATCGATTGCGATCGACGGAGGGTGACGATTTGTACACCAGCGGGAGATTGTTTTTGTTTTTTTGGTGACCGGGATGAGGGTTTGGTGTCTATGCCGGGTGTTGTGCGGAACCAGGGCAACCTGGGTTCCCTCTTTGTTGCTCTCATGTTGGATGAGGAAGTTAGGGTTCGAGGAGAGTTACCTCTGGAGGTCTGCGACTATCCAGTTGCCACCAAGCCGTGAGGTAAAGTTCTCTATTAAGTTGATTCAAGGGGCTGCTCCCCTATCCATGCCGTCTTATCGGTTTGCACCCGCTGAGCTGCGTGAGCTCAAGGTACAGCTTCTGAAGCTATTGGATAGGGGTTCATACGCCCGAGTACTTCACCGTGGGCAGCTCCTACTCTTTTGGCCAAGAAGAAGAATGGATCCTTGCGTTTGTGTATCGACTATCGGAAGCTAAATCAGGTGACATTGAAGAACAAGTATCCTATGCCGAGGATAGATGATTTGTTTGATCAGTTGAAGGGGTCGAGCTGCGTTTCCAAGATTGACTTGAGATCAGGATACCACCAGTTGAGGATTAAGGACGAGGACATAGCAAAGACCGCCTTCTAGACTCGCTATGGTTACTATGAGTTTTTGGTTATGCCGTTCGGTCTGACGAACGCTTCTGCTACATTCATGGGTTTGATGAACCGGATCTTCCATCCTTACTTGGATAGTTTTGTAGTGGTGTTTGTGGATGATATTCTCATTTACTCACCCACTAGAGAGGTGCACGAGGATCACCTGCGTATTGTTCTGCTGACCTTGAGAAAGCATCGCTTCTATGCGAAGTTCAAAAAGTGTGAGTTCTGGATGTCTGAGGTGAGGAATCTTGGACACGTAGTGTTGATAGAAGAAGTAGCAGTGGATTCGTCAAAGACAGAGGCTGTGACAGGTTGGGAGCGACCGAAGAGCGTCTTTGAGATCCGTAGTTTTCTGGGTTTAGCAGGCTACTAACGACGGTTCGTGTCACGCCCCAAACATCCGGGTCACGCGAACGCCCACCAAAACACCAATTTATAAGGAAAATATGTTTTACAGTTGGAAATCAAATATAACATTTGATTAAAAAATTTCCCACAGTTCAACTCTCATAAACTGTAAATCGTGCAATCTCATACATAAATAAATATATCGCCACAAGGCGTACAAATCGGCCTTCTGGAACAGGCATCACATGTCAAAGATACATGTACAAAAATAGGAGAAACTACTACTAGTCTTCCGTCTCAACGGGCATCAACGTCATCTCCTCTCGTCCACCTAAAAAGGTTTTTAGAAAGTCCCACCACGTGGGCCTAAGCCCAATAGAAACAGATAATAAAACTGTTAAGTAGGATATGTAATCATATGGTGGGAGCAAGCTCGACCACAAACACCCAAAAGGGTTTTCTCACAAAACCACCAGTTTTCCATCTGAAAACCATCATTTTCATCCTTGAAACTATGCATATAAACCTGAGAGTTATCATGCCACAGTTAAGGGAAAGTAGTAAAACAACATTCTCCACTCGGGACAACAATCAACCGAGGAGATAAGATAAATGAGATCCTATGTACCGACTCTGCCATACCAGACAAGGTAACAGCTATAGACTCCTGCCCATTATCCTAGTCCTGAACCATTGAAGATTAGCTAGATAATGACAAGTTTTATACGGAGTTACGACAATATAACCACTTAGTTTATGAGACTACCCCCGAAGGTACTAAGCACCTATAAACCACTTAGTTTACGGGACCACATCCTGAGGGTACTAAGCACCCAATCACCTCGTTTACGGGGACTAACCCGAAGGACCGTAGGTACCTACACTGCCCACGTTTTTGGACTTTCACCGAGCAATGGAAGCCCACTCACAAACCCATTGTCCCGGTACATCTATGGATAACATTTCAAAACCAACCCACAAGCAGATACATAACACACGTAAAGGTATGAGATCCAATCCATGAACCATGGAGATCAAACGAAACATGTAGAAACATATTTTCACCCAAAGCATTTTAGAAGTTAAGACTCAACCCTACCGGCTCGCTCCAACCTTCCCAAAACACATTTTCCAATGTTTTCACAAACCCCTTTTTCAAACCAACCTTTTGAAAACCATGGATAAACCTTTAGAAAACGTAAAACCTCTTTATTTCATCGGATAGACATCCCACGATGAAAAACAAAGCCAAAACATCAAAGTTTTCAACACTGCCCAAGACCGCCCGAGACACCGCTCGATCGGTCAAAAGACTGCTCGACCGGTCTCAAACCAATACAGTTTCTCGAGATAGCAGCAACAATTTTCTTGAAAAACTTATTTTAAACCCCATATCAAACCTTCAAACACCTATTTTCGATAAAATATGGGCATACACAAACCCAAACCACCATCTAGCATTGATATGAACAATCAAAACCTGAAAAGGATCCTTGAAATCCGATTTCATCCACCCACAACTATGAAAAACGATTTTTACACCAAAAATTTGACTTGTCGTACATAAACCTCGTTTTCATGCATTTTGAAATGGTGAAACATCACAACATTACATATAGCTCCCTTCTACAGTAGTAGAATCTGAAATCCTACCTCGTTGGATCAGAAACCTGACGCCTCGATCCACGTGCAAAATCGAGTTTCGTCGGAATCAAATTCTGACATGATGGATGCGTAGCCCACAGTGCCGATACTAAGGATTAGCAGTTAGTCCGTCAAAAATCAAACCCCGGGTCCCCGAGAAGTTAGATAGAAGGTAGAGAGAATTAGAGAAAACTTAGCTGTTAAGTAATGAAAATATCTTTTTAGAAAATATCTAAGCTCCGATATTTATAGGTTTCCAAAATATCTTTGTTTTTTGAAAATTTTGAAATTCACACGGCTTACTCCCTACAACCCTGGGAAACAACCCCACATGCTCAGAATAACTTAAACATGCACCAAAATAAATAATTTAAACACCGAACAAATATATATGGAAAAACACGTCATATACATATAAAGTCTCAAAAAAAGACGGGTCCGGGTCTCACAGTTCGTGAAGGACTTTGCGAGACTTGCTGCACTAATGACGCGTCTGACGCAGAAGGGAGTTGTGTTTGTTTGGAGTGAGTCCTGTGAGTTAACGTTCCAGGAGTTGAAGACGAGATTGACTAGCGCGCCAGTGTTGATTATCCCAAAGCGAGGCTTGGGGTATACAGTGTACTGTGATGCCTCACACGACGGTTTAGGCTGTATTTTGATGCAGGAAGGGAAGGTTGTAGCTTATGGTTCTCAGCAACTGAAGATCCATGAGAAGAACTACCTGAAACACGATCTGGAGTTGGCTGCCGTGGTCTTTGCCTTGAAGACGTGGCGTCACTATCTTTATGGTGAGCACTTCGAGGTTTTCTCCGATCACAAGAGCTTAAAATACTTATTTTCGTAGAAAGACCTGAACTTGCGCCAACGACGATGGATGGAGTTATTGGGGAATTATGATTTTGACTTGTAGTACCATCCAGGGTAGGCAAATGTTGTGGCAGACGCGCTCAGTAGGAGATCTCATGGGTCGTTAGCTTCTGTTGATATACGTGAGTGGGACATGCATGAATAACGCAACCGTGGCTCTGATACCATTGTTGGAGAGTGAGCCGCGCAGCGAAAAAAAAGGATTTTTGAATCGACGTCGTGACCTTAAAAAACGACATATGAGATTTTCATGAAAAATGAAAACTATATTGATTTCAATAGTTTAATACCTTTATAAAACTTGTCGAAAAGTTTCAAGAAATCCCGAATACGTTGAAGACGACCTTGCAACCTTCTCACGTATGTCCCGGACACACTACGACGATCACGATGTGTGAGCACCGATTCCGATCGAAGTGTTCTTCCTCCTTTTGGTTTCTTCTCACACAATAATCTCCAAATAGGCAAAATTAATTGCCAAAGAGGAGAAGGGGCGGCGGCTATGGAGGGAGTATTAGGGTTAGGGTTTGATTAAGGAGCCTCCTTTTAATATATAGGAATATATCAAAAAGATATTAAGTATATATTCTCTTTCCCAAAAGGATATGAAGATATATGTACTTAATATAAATAATCAATCTCCTCATCTCCTAGGGCCGGCCACTTAGGGAGTAATCCCTAGGTGTGCCAAAAACCAAAGCCGCTCCTCATTAATTTAATTTAATTCCCGAATGTTCCCGGCGGCAATACCGGCATTCAAATTAAATTAAATAATTACCAAAACCAACAAGAAAAATATCCTTGCGTATAATGAGCTACATGAGGGATCACGAGAAAGTATAGGATTCGGGCTAACCGTACGAGAAAATCAGATATCCCGAACACTGTCCCCAAGCTAGATCCTTTCTTGTACGAACCAGAACTTATTCCACTAAAGGTCCTGACTGAACTCTCGGCCTTAACTCAAATTATGTCTTGAGTTTCTAATTTTCAAATGCACTGAATACTCGCCACGTTTAAGATATGGATTCCCGATAAATAAATTAGGTTACTGACAACCAAATTTAATTATCCTCTTCTCCTCGCAACCGCACCGTTTAACCTTTTGATATGTCGGATCCGAAGATCCGCTGTACAGGTTTAGCATAATCAAACCTATAAGCAAAGCACACGATGGGGAACTCCTCAACCTAAATCGGACGTGATTTTCGTTAGCTGATTATCAATCATCGGACAAATAATGCCAGTACCCAAC
>JAULJZ010088144.1:0-34014 GCA_032270985.1 Heliamphora pulchella
AATCTGGATAACCTACTCAGATTTCCTGCTAGAAATCACGTCAGCTAAACGCATTTCTAACTTGGCTCCCAAGTTTGTTAACCAAAACTCCCAAAGGCAAGACTATCACTCCTAAGATTCAACCCCCATGCTCACATATACACATCGTTCACGTATGACTCGCAGGCTATCACGTTTATGTTATCAAAACATCTAAACATATGCAGTCAAGCATACGCAATCAACCTCACACGATGATGCAACCTCTTTCCACGGCTCATAGGTATTCGAACCCAGAGCTCTAATACCAATTTGTCATGCCCCAAACTCCGAGCCATGTGAAACACCCATAAACAACCCAAACATACACCCAACCCGAGAATACACTCTCAATTTAAACCATATATGCATTGTATATAAATGTCAAACGGCAACATTACACGGCTCCAACGCCCGTAAAACATGTTATAACATACATGTAACAAAACTAGTAAAAAGGAAGACTATAACTCTTCCACCTCTTCAGCACCAGCAGATCAACCAGCGTAACCGGTACCTAAAGAAAAGCAAATCCCACACCGTGAGCCAAGGCTCAGCAGATTCTAAACAACACATGCAGTATATGCTAAACATGCTCGATAAACGAAGTGCTATTTTTGACTATCTTTCAAGCTAGTAAAACAATTTAAAAATCATTTTAGATCACGACTCGCCAGAGCCAGAAAACCATTTTCACATGCAAGGGAAAGCGAGGATAAAAATCATTTGTCGACTCATTAGAGCCTTGAAAACGATTCAAGTATTACGACTCCCGTAGGCCGTTAATACAGTATTTCGACTCCAGTAAGCCGATAATACAGTTTTTAAGAAAATTGCTCTATCCGTCACAAAATACAATACATGCAATTCATGAACACGTGCCTCTTCAGGACCTCATTTCAGCCTTCAGATATCGCACACGCACCCACACCCACACCCAAGCCTCATCAGGATCTTGTTTCAATCCGTCAGATATCGCACACATACACACACCCGTGCCTCATTAGGATCTCGTTTCAATCCAACAGATATCGTACACACTAGCTTTCGCAGCCTACCTCATTCGCCGGCTTTCGCAGCCTACCACACACACACACAAGCACACGTGCATCATCAACTAGGATTTTACATCTACTAGAACACAGATTCATCTAATCCATCTCATACACATATGCAAACCTAAAACATGATTTAAAGCAAATAACCATGTATCAACACGACGTTCCACAAACCACGTCACATGCATATAAAACTCTAGGTTTTAAAGCATAAACTAGGTATCACCTAACGATATCATTTCATTTAATTCACTTACATATTCTGTACATAAATAAACAGTAATAAATATATACGTAACCATATAAAATCACTTCACGACACCACCCGTCAAAATTGACATCCACTCACGGGGACAACCCACACAACCACCACTGGCCCAAACACACCCAACACGGTCATCACAGACCCACGACGCTCACCTGCGCCAACACAACCCAACATCAAACCATGCACCTAACCGTGCCTCAACAAGCCGCATCTACCATGCACGTCACCCACGATGGCAACACTCAAACGTACACCTAAGGCCACAACACAACCCCCAAAACCACCACACAACTGACCAAACGCCAAAAGGAATCCTCAGGTAAATAAATCAAGTAATTCCCATAAATTAATCAATCGAATACCATAGGACACCAATCGAAAACCAAGAAACCAACCCAAAACCACCAAAACACAGCCCGGGGGTTCAGTCGACCGAACCCAAGCCCCCAGTCGACCGAGCACCCTACTGGAAACCACAAAACGCAAACCCACACGGTTTAGTCAACTGAACCCATTGGTTCGGTCGACCGAACCCCTTAGTTCCGTCGATCGAACCTCAACGAAAAACGATTCTGATCTACGGCTTCAACCCTCCAGGCCTCGAATCGACACTTTCGAACACCGATTCAACAACCGTGAACACTCACACATCTAGGCCTAACACCGTGACCTCAAAAGAAACTCCTGACACCCGATTTCATCCACTGGAACCAACGAAAACCCAATTTTCAACCCGAAAACTAACTTTGAAACAAACGCAGATCTACAGCAATTTACCTGTTAAAAAAACACATGTTTACACACAGCACCCTTATACAGCAGTAGGGTCAAAAATCTTACCTCGGTGAGTTTAAAACTCGACGCCTCGAATCACGTGCAAAATTAAGCTTTGCCAAAATTTAAATCTGACCAGATGGTTGCGTAGCCCATGACGCCTAAACCACGGATCCGCTATTGGATCACTGAAAATCAAGCCCCGGGCCCCCGAGAACTTAGAGAGAATGTAGAGAGAAAACGAGAAACTTACTGAAGAAGATTTGAAAAATAGCTTTATGAAAATATCTAACTCCAGATATTTATAGGTCTCTAAAATATCTTTTTTAAAAATTTTTAAGATTCGCGCCACAATGGCCCACAGCCTCGGGAACCTACCCCGTATGCATATCTAAGCTCGATCATGCATCAAAAGCAGTAAAACATGCTGCAACGAAAACACATAACGCGCGTCCGAAAATGCCGAATAAAGATAACGGGTCAAGGTTTCACAAACTTCCTTCCAACTCACATCGATACCTTAACGAAAATCGAATACCACTCCATAAGAGTTACACAGTCTAGACGCCAAACGAATACAAATCGATACTTAAGAACCTACGACGTGAACAGCTCAGTCTGTCTAAAATGCGCACTTCACCCCTCAAACATTCTTAGCGTCAATGGGACTCACTGTTTCCACAAACTCCTAGGCACCCAATCCTTGAATTGCTTAACTGAAGAGTTACTGGTCTTTGAGGTGATCTTGATAATCCTAATGACGAAGTCTGTGATCATATGCTTCCACCTTCTCACTAGTCTTTCCAAAGGCTACTCCGTTCCTCTTGGTCTTTACCGTTTGTTCTTGACGCGCTAAAACGTTGGGTTTAAATGTCTCTCCAATAACTAGATCGTTTTCTCAGGAGGTTGGTCATTCTAGGGTAAAATGAATATGATAAAAGATATGGTTGTGGTAATTACCTAGTCATGTGATCCATTGTGACTTGGTGGTTAATTCTTCATCAGGCTTCAAGCGTTCTTTGTTGTGATTAAGATTCTTCATTCTTTGGTAGTGATGGCACATATTCGGACTCTAACACTTCGGTGGGAAGGCCGGTGTGAATATCGATGTATATAGACGTACCTCCTTTGCTAGCATACTAAGGTTATCATGAGTTCGAAGCTGTTTCTCATTTTTTACTTTTTCACTACCGGTATGAATCTTTTGCTTCTCGATTTATCGGATGAGTGGGTCAGCTATGAACTGGTTTGGGAAAGTTTGAATTGCCATATGGTGGTGTCGCGAATCCCTTGGTGTGAAGCTGTCGTTTCTAACTTTGGATTACTGATGGTATAGTTCTATTTGTTGGGACCTTTGAAAAGATATAGTTAGTTGCTATTGACGATCGTTGTTACTCATGGTTCTATGGGGCAAGATTTTGAATGTCAATAATCAAAAGCATGTGCGGGTTTAGAACATCTTACGGTGGAACCCAAATGGTTCAAAGATAGGTTGGATTAGGTTAAATGGTCACGGTTAAGGCATTTACCGTTAAAAAAAATTGAGTGGTCATTTGGGGTTCAAATATAGGTGAAACAAGAGGAGGACAGTGAATAACACTTTAAACAAGTGTCCTCTGAACTAATCCAGTATAATTATATTATGATAAAAGATATATTTAAGCAAAATGGGCAGCAAAACTAGATATTTGCCCTGAAGTTACATCGGCCTGATGTACTTCAATTCAAGCATCCATGTCTACTTCCCTGATAAAGATTTCAAAAGTGTACAAAGAATTTCACAAAATCACTGCAACAGATTGTGGTTTCGAAATCGAGAGAAATGAACGATGGTAGAAAATTTTATCAATGTCGAATGTTTGGAATGGGTACTTAACAAAGATTTGATATCGAGTTCTACAAGAGAAGAGTTAGTTCAAGGATGTTGACTTGAATCGAAGGAGAATCAAATGTGAATACCGGTCATTATCGAGGCATGAAAACTTGAGGACTAGGGTATTTTCTAGGATTGAATTTCTAACAGGGTTATCAATAAAACTTTGGTGCATAAGAGTTACCGACGAATGACACTTGATGGTACCGTTGAGGACCGACGACATAAGAAGGAAGGACATGCGAAAGAACTTCAAAAAGTTAACACCAAGGCTTGGGATAAATAAGAAAAGGACTTATAAGGATGAAGTCGCGGGGTTTTAACGGTGGCTTTCGTGAAACTTAGGTTAGCCCGGATGTTTCATTATCTAGAGATTCGTTAGCTTGTTAGTGGTTCAGTGGTCTATTAGTCTTCCAATGAGATTGTTGAGATTTTGGGGTTTGTATCAATTCTTGATTGTTTTCATGATTTGGGATCTTGTGGAACTTAAATTGGGATTAAGAGATAGCTTATGAAAAATTCAACAATAAATATTTTCAATTCATTCTAATCACATAACCGGTGTACCGGTATTCAAAAGATCACAGAACACATGTACAACATCCAATGTCGGAAAAGATACAACGCCCAATGCACTAAAGCCTAGGCGAACATATGCGGATAGAAGTAGCAGATAATTGAGTCACGCTCCCATGTTGCCTCATAGATACCGTAGGAACGCCACTGCACTCCACGTGCCAAAACCCCTCCGGTCCTATGCGAGATCTATTGATTACGGCTATTGGTACTTCTAGGTGTGTTTTTGAATTGTTAAAGTCTATTATCTGGTAGCGCGGGTTGATGATTCTTCTCTTATCTCTTGGTTTCTGTGTTTGCATCCACCTGGCCTCCATCCTGTCCCTTAATAGCTCGTTGAATCTCGACGGTACCTTCAGACGATAGAAGATCTCGTCACATCTCTCCAACACTCTTAGTGGACCCATGTATCTTGGGAAAGACTCTGACTTCTTCCACTTCCACGTCCTTTCTGGGAAAACTCTTGTATATACCCGTTCTCCAATACGATAGTCCTTACAGTACTATTGGCGGCTCTAGTAGATCACTACATCCATTGCTTCATCATTGTCTGTCTCCGGTGGCAGTGCCTCTAATGGATCATAAAAGAAAGCTATGGCTCGTTCCTCATTTTCGTTGTCATCATCCTCAGGTTCCTCCTCGTCCTCCACCTCAACATCAGCCTCGTTTCCTGCCTCATCTGGTTCTTCGTTTGCCCCTACTTCCCCAGCCTCTTCATGAACTAGCCACTCATCTAGGAACATCCATGCCAACGAAAATACATCTATTGAGTCTTGTTCTTCAACGGGTTCTTCCTCAGGGTCCGAGTCTTCTGGTTCAGGTGATGCCCATGGTTCTCCAACCGGCTCTGCATCAGACGCCATCCTAAGATGAGAGACGATTAGGACGAGAAACTTAAGGTATGAATTTTATGTTTTTAGAATTATAAGTGAAAATTTAATAAAATAGACACTCTACAGAGCTTCTATGCTACAGAACTCGTAATCTCCCATAACCCAAGGCTGAAGGTTCACTAAACCTAGGATCTGATACCAACTGTGATGCCCCGTCCTCTGGGTACGTCGGGACATACATAAATAAAACTAAAGGGATATTCTAGCCATTCATTCATATTTACATACATTAGTTATTGCATCATAAAGGAGTTCTCAATCGTTCAATGTTACATAAGTATTACAGTTTTACCAAGAAATCTTAAAAATTACACTAAGTACGAGAAAAATTGAATATAAGAACAAAAGCAGAGATCTCGACTCTTCAGAATGCATCAGCGGGATCCATGTGCTCTTAAAACTCACCCCATTCTTCAAACTCTTCTTCTCCCTCTGGGATGACTTTCTCCAAGAACTCTTCCACACTTGTGGCACAAATGCCATGAGTGAAGACCCAAAAGCAAAACACTCTAACCTTCTAACTAATCGCACGGCACAAAATTCACCACAATACATACCATATAACCTCAGTACAGTTTATAGTCAAGGAGATAGACAAATTTATGATAAGATAGCAGATAAATCTATAAATATGTGCATATAAGATGCCGTATATGAAATGCAGAGGCCCAACTCAACATGCACCTAGATTATAACAGGGATTCCACACCAGAAATCACCAGAGTAGACTTTCACGGGTATTTGATCACCAAATCCATCATCGCGCCTCATTGTGAATAGTAACCGTATCACCTGGCGTCATGCCATAGCTGTTTTACTCAATGGCAATGGCATGGGGTCCGCACCATACTCCAGGCCAATAATATTAAATAAACCATTTCAAACACCGGGGATACGCGGGGATACGCGGGGATACGCCCTGGGTGTATAAACCAATTTTGTAACACCGGGGACACGCCCAGGGTGCAGAAGGAAAATTCATCCCAAGCGGATTGTCCCACCTTAAGAATCGTGATGCCTTCACCGATGTCAACCCAAAAGTTCAGACTATCGAAATCAGAATACTAGCGACAAACCCATAGTGCCCAACAATATCCGTAAACCATTTAAAACACCAGGGACACGCCCACGGTGTATAAACCAATTTTGTAACACAGGGGACACGCCCGAGGTGCATAAGGAGAATTCATCCAAAAATATTTTTAAAACTGGCAACCAAGGACGCCCTAGACTTAAAATCAAGAATGAGAATCTCAATACAGCCCATCCCGACAACGGTTTGCACAGATGGACTCCAATATGCCAGGATGTAAGTGAAAATGTCAATAATGTTTGGTATGGATCTCAATTACAACCATCTATAGCATGGCATCAACTAGCATGGCAAGATTCATGGTATAACGCGCAAAGCATAAGGTACAAGTATGTGAAACACAAGCTACAATTCTCAAGATATGATTCAACCTGATTGCATGAATTCTAAATCATAATACATTCACTTAGAAACAAAATTCAACTAATTCAAATCAATAATCATATAGAACTCGGGTCTCATAACAAGGTACTCACACATACACTTACCAACTTTTAAGACCAAAAATCAAGTATTAAATTAAAAGGGTCGACAAGGTTTTGGGGTATCTAGACTTGAAATCAAGTTATGATTTTTATGAACTATTTAGATAAAAATATTTTCTACAACTATCATGTTTAACACTAAGGTCAATTCCTAAGGAAAATGGGTGAACAATTCATCTTAAGTAAAAATGGTTCAGCACTTTTCTCAAGATTTTACCAAAATTACTCTTCTTTTGGTCTCGATTTTGGGGTATCATTTCAAGTCTAAATGCACACATTGTTTAATATGTTCTAGTTTATATGTCCCCTACAAGTTTCATGTTTCGATATAAGGATAGTTCTTTGAAACAAGTTAGATTTTTTGGCCATTTTAAAAGTAGATTCTGTCAGCCTCCAAAACTCAACAGAGCTGATTTTGGACAGAGGGTTTAATACGGTTTTGGGGTATTATCCCGAGGCTTTAAGGTCTAACATTTGGGAAGAAGATACTTCAACATGTTAGCTACAATATTCATGTAAACGACTTTTGGAATAGATCACTAAAAATAGGAGTTTTGAGCTATATAAAAATATGTAACAGAATGTTCCTTGGGGGCTGAAACTCAATAGAGACTTTCAAAGGTAGTTTTACCTATCCAAGCTAAATATTTTGTTCTCACGTTTGGTGGGTAGACAGATATACATGTTATCTACAACTTTCATGTTTTGACTAAAGTTCGGATCTCAATGTAAAATAAGGTTTCCAAGTCGATAGGGTTGACTGATCAGAAAATGATACACTTTGGTAAAATTGTAATATCTTGAGTTCTAGTAATGCAAATGAGTTGAAACTAACTTTGGATAAACGATAACACAAAAAGCTAAATCTGGACATAAATAAAATGCTTAGATCAATTTTCTATATTGAGTTATGGCATTTCAAATCTCAGGGAAGAAACATCAAAGTTCTCAAAAATTAAGTCTCTTAAGGTTCAAGTCTTCTACTTATGTCATGTCAAGTTTTTGTTCCATTTCTTTGCGTGCTTGTGTTTTAGACTTTAATATCAAGGCTTCAGCACACTTAGAGGTCATCAAACTCAAAGATAACAACACACAACAACATCTCATATCATTCATAAACATAGCAGCCCCTAATTTCCAACTACGACGCCTTTTCGATTTGATTTTGGTTCTCGATTTTTAGAGTGTTTAAAGTGATGTGTTGGGGGATATTTTGAGGGATCTTAGACACAAGGTTTAGAGGTTTTACTTACTTATTTAGAGGTCTCAAGGATGGTGGCATGAAAGGACTTAGCTTTAGAAAAACTCATCTCCTTAATTTCTCCTTCCTTTCTTCCTTTCTTCTTTTCTTCTCCCTCCTTTCTCTCTCAAACTTGTGGAACACCTCAAGAATACTCAAATATGGTTTCCTCTCTCTATAGGGACGAAAATATGAAGGGGAGGGAGTGGAGTTTGGCTACTCAAATATGGTTTCCTCTCTCTATAGGGACGAAAATATGAAGGGGAGGGAGTGGAGTTTGGCTTGGTTTATATAGGAGAAGGCTAGGGAACAAGATAATTAATTTTTTTTACTTTTTTTCATTTCTTCACATGGCTCATTTAATTTAGTTTAAGCTTTGAAAGGACAAAATCAGATTTGGAGAAGCTAAAATACAACTAGGGTCAGTTTTGGGGAACAAAAATCTGATCCCCCATCAATCAAGGGATTTTTCTTGATTTTCGTGCCCCTTTGTGCAAAGAAATGCATTAAAAGTTAATTTGACGTATATTTTTTGTGTCTTTTTCTACTGAGATGTGAGACCCTGTACCATTTCATTTTGATATATATACATATTCGATGTTTTTCAACGCGTTTTGGCATTTTCGTTTTAATATGCTTATATGCGTTTTGATGCACGTTTTGGTTTATCTGAGCATGCTGGGTTGGTCCCGGAGGTTGCAGGGAGTTACGGTGGAATTTTAAAAATTCAAAAAAAAAAGATATTTTGGAAGCCTATAAATCTCTGGAGTTAGATATTTTCAAAACTTAACTCCTAAGTTTCCTCCAGTTTTGTCTCTACCATCTCTCTAACTTCTCGAGGGTCCGGGGATTGATTTTTTACGGACCAGCAGTCGATCCTTGTTATAGGCATCGTGCTCTTTGCATCCATTCGAACGGAATTTTATTTCGATGAAGCTCAGTTTTGCACGGGATCGAGACGTTGAGTTCTTGACTCACCGAGGTAGGATTCTAGACTTTAAAGTTGTTAGAGGGTGTCGTATGTAATCTTATGCATCTTTACCTTCTTTTATTCATGAAAAGGTGTTTCATGTTTGGAAAAAGTGGGTTTTTGGTTTAAAAACCTTTTTTTGGCATTTCGGTTGGATGAAAATAGTGTTGGATATTTCTTTTGAAGCCTTTGGTGATAGCCTTGAGCATGTGTGAGTTTATGGGTGTGAGATGGAAGCATCGAGACTTCATCCTAGGTTTAAAATGGCAAAACCGTAGGTGAAAAACATTTTTTGGGCTGGTTCGGTCGACTGAACCCATGGGGTCAATCAACTGGATCATGGTTTAATGGGTTCAGTCGACTGGACCGTGTTGTTGACCGTTTTGGTGTGGATTCCAGTATGTTTTTCAGTCGACTAGAGGGATGATCCAGTCGACTGAACCTGGGCTGATGGGTTGCATCTTTGAAAAATATGTTTTTGAAGGTTTGGAGCAAACTTGTGGGGTTGAGGCTCTACTTTTAAAATGTTTTGATGAAAACCATGCATTTTCATGCATTGATCTCCATGGTAGATGGATTAGATCTTCTTATACATATGTTGTATAGTTTTGAACTCATGTTTTTACATGTTTTGTTTTGATCTCCATGTGGATGGATGGATCTTGATCTCTATGTTAATGGATTGGATCTATTTATACATGTTTAATGTATAAATGTGAAAAAGATTTTTGTTTTGATAAATGATTCTCTAGATATACCGGGATAGCGGGTATTTGGCATGAGTTGGCCTCGGTAAAAGTTCAAAAACGTGTGTAGAGTAGGTACCTTGGTCCTTCGGGTTAATCCCTATAAACTAGGTGGTTGGGTGCTTTGTTCCCTCGAGTTGTTGAACCTGTAAACTAAGCTTTTACGTTATGGTAGCTTCGTATAGAACTTGCATTTACCTAACCGGTCCTACGATGTATAGGGATTGGGTAAAGGGGCAGGAGTCTGTAGTTTCTACATCTGTCCCTTTGTGATGGAGTCGGTATATAGGATTTATTTATCTTTCTCCTCGATTTTGTGGCCCGAGTACTATTTTACCAGTTTATTTTTCTCGGTGTGTGTGATCCGAGTGGAAAACAACATTTGATTACAGTTTTCTTTAACTGTTGTTTGCATTAGTTATAATGCATGATTTTATTTGTGGTCGAGTTAGCTCCTACCATATGATTGCATATCCTGCTTTACAGCTTTATAGTTTGTTTCTATTGAGTTTCGGCTTATGGGTGGCATTTTTTTTCTACAAAATCATTTTCAAGTGATGATATGGAGAATGATCTTGAGTAGATCTTGTGGTGCCCGTGACGACGGATGAAGGAAGACTCTTGTAGTTTTCCTTTTTGGTATGCCTGTTCCTAAAGGCAGGTTTTGTACCCCATAAGGCGATATACTGTATGCATGTTGGAACTGTATGTTTACTATTTATGATAGATGCATATTAGGTTTCATTTGATTTCTACAGGCGGATTTGAATGTATGAAAACTTATCGTCATAAAACTGGTGTTTGGTGGATTTTCACGTGACCCTGGGTTTTGGGGCGTGACAACTTGGTATCAGAGCACTCGGTTCGAATACCTTAGAGCCATGGGAAGAGGGTTTATGACTTGGTGAGGTTGATTACTGATGCTTTCTTGCATGTGTATAAATGTTTTTATAACATGGTGATAGTTTGATAAGCATGATAGTTGGTGTACCTATGAGTATGGAGGTTGGGTCTTGGGATGGATTAGTCTTGCCTTTGGACTTTTGGATTAACAAATTTGGGAGCCAAGTTAGAGGTGCGTTTGGCCGATGTGTTTTCTAGCAAGGAATCCAAATCGGTTATCCAAATTGACACGTCTGTCTTGTTGATTCTCCTCAGTATGTGAGATGTGTTGCGTCACCTTAAGTGGTTATGTGTTAACTTGCTTATGTGTTTATGTTACGCAGTAGCACGTTGTATGAAAGCTTATCTCGTTATCTACTTTATATAAAATTATGTCCACGCGGGGAGTGCGAGGACGGGGCCGTGGCCGAGGTCGTGCTTATGTTCAGGTTCTAGAGGAAGGAGACGTTCATGCCCCACAGGAATAGGTGGGCGGTGCTGACGTCATGCAGGAGATGCTTGCCACTATGAGAGCTATGGCTGAGGCATCCAGGGCTAGAGTGAGGGCTCCTGAGCCAAAAGCCTCCGTGGCTATGAGGGAATTTTGACGGTTGGATCCTCCGACCTTTTCTGGGGAGCCAGACCCCAAGGTTGCTACTAAGTGGTTGGAAGTGACTACAGCTATCTTCGATACTCTGGATATCGAGGAGGATGCTTTGCATGTGCGGTTGGCAGCGTTCCAACTGCGGGAAGATGCTAGAGAGTGGAGGAAGTTTGCCAAGACTACGGTGGATGATACAGGGGTTGCTTTCACGAGAGTCTTCTTAGGGAAGTATTTCCCGAGATCTTCGAGAGATACATACCAAGAGGAGTTCCTTTCCCTTGTTTAAGGGAACCTTTTTGTGGTCCAGTATGAGGCCAAGTTCTCGAATCTGTCGCGGTTCGTAGCTGAGATGGTATCTACAGAAGAGTTACGCACTAGGAGATTTGAGAGGGGCCTTCAACCTGCCATCAAGGACAGGGTTGCAGCATTGGGTTTAGATGTGTACATTGCGCTAGTAGAAGCTGCTATTCGAGTAGAGAACTCACTGGCAGAGAGCTGCAAAGTTAGAGCGAGTGGGAGTCAGTACGGCAGTGGAGATGCACAATTCTAGAGGCGCGGGAGAAAGCGCTAGAGGTCATCTGGACTTAGTTCTCATTTTTTCAGATCGTACCAACCACAGTCGTCCACACCTGCACCTTCAGTGGCCTTGGCAGGAAGGCCAGAGCAGAGAGGGCTGATTTGTTATCGATGCGGACAGCCGGGGTATCGTTCAGTTGAGTGCCCGCAAAAGGGCCAGGTACAGAGTTCAGCGTCTGTCCCGTCACAAACGAGAGACCCACCTATCTGATTTGGGTGTGGTCAGTCTAGGCATATTCGCAGATACTGTCCCTAGGAAGGGAATGTTCTGAGTGCGACAGGAGCACCAGCTACTCCATCTGCGTAAAGACGACAGACTCCTCAATAACCTAGGGCCCAGAAGTCTAGGTTTGCAAAGGGAGGTACTTCAACACAGTCTGTGAGGTAGCCGACAACTCAGGGTTATGGTGGACAGACCAGACCACCGCAGGCCAGGGCTTATGTTCTTGTTGATCTCAGTGCTTCCAAAGCACCAGTTGCATCTAATGCTGCAGCTACTCCAGCCATGATCAAAGGTACTCTTCTGGTCTTTAGATCATGGGCCAGTGTCCTCATCGACACGGGAGCATCACATTCTTTCATATCTTATGCCTTTACATCTGTATTGGGGTTGAGGGTAGACTCGTTGGGTAGTGCATTGAGCGTAGAGACCCCAGTTAGTGGGAATGTGGTGTTGAGTACAATTTGCAGATCGTGTGAGTTAGGATTCGCTGGTCGTTGTTTAGAGTTTAATTTTATCATTCTAGACATGACTACATTAGATGTTATCCTAGGGATGGACTGGCTGACTACTTATTGTTTCTTTATAGATTATGAGTGACAGAGGGTGTCGATATGTACACCGGAGGGTGTCTGCTTCTACTTTGTGGGTGATCGGCATGAGGGCTTGGTGTTTGTGCCAGGTGCCGCACAGGTTCGAGGGAACTTGGGTTTCCTCTTTTCTGCTCTCAGGTTGGATGAGCTGGGTGAGGTTCGAGGGGAGCTACCCCCTGTGGTCTGTGATTATCCATATGTTTTCCCTGATAATCTGTTTGAGTTACCACCGAGCCGAGATGTGGAGTTCTCTATTGATCTTGTTCCAGGAGCAGCTACTATCTCTATGCCATCATATTGCTTTGCACCTGTTTAGTTGTGAGAACTCAAGGTGCAGTTCCAGGAGTTGCTTGACAAGGGGTTTGTACGGCCGAGTACATCGCCGTGGGGAGCACCAGCTTTGTTCGCGAAGAAATAGGATGGGTCTTTGAGACTGTGCATAGATTACAGGAAGCAGAACCAGGTGATGGTCAAGAACAAGTATCCTATGCCTAGGATTGATGACCTGTTTGATCAGCTGAGAGGATCGCACTGCTTTTCGAAGATTGACTTGAGGTCAGGGTATCACCAGCTGAGGATTAGGGACGAGGACTTAGCAAAGACTGTCTTTCGGACTCGTTATGGTTACTACGAGTTTCTGGTCATGTCGTTCGGTTTAACGAATGCCCCATCGACTTTTATGGGTTTGATGAACCATATCTTCCACCCTTACTTGGATAGTTTTGTAGTTGTATTCATGGATGACATTTTGATCTATTCCCCTATGAGAGAGATGCATAAGGAGCATCTACATGTTGTTTTGTATCTTTTGAGAGAACATCGCTTGTATGCGAAGTTCAAGAAGTGTGAGTTCTGGATGTCAGATGTGAGATTCCTTGGACACGTGGTGTCAAAGGATGGGGGATCAATGGACTCGTCGAAGACTAATGCTGTGATGGACTGGCAGCGACCGAAGAACGTCTTTGAGATCCGCAGTTTCTTGGGTTTGGTAGGTTGTTATCGGCGGTTCGTCAAGGACTTTTCCAGGTTGGCAGCATCGATGACGCGCCTGACGCGGAATAGAGTTGTGTTCGTATGGAGCGAGTCCTGTGAGTCAGCCTTCCAGGAGCTGAAGAGGAGATTGACCAGTGCGCTAGTGTTGATTATTCCAGAGCAAGGCCTGGGGTATACAGTGTATTGCGATGCATCACACGACGGTTTGGGATGTGTATTGATGCAGGGAGGTAAGGTTGTAGCCTATGGCTCACAACAATTGAAGACACACGAAAAGAACTACCCGACCCATGATCTAGAGTTGGCAGCTATGGTCTTCGCCTTGAAGAAATGCTGACATTATCTATATGGTGAGCACTTTGAGATTTTCTCTGATCACAAGAGTTTAAAATAATTATTTTTGCAAAAAGACTTGAATCTTCACCAACGACGATGGATGGAGTTGTTGGGAGACTACGACTTTGATTTGCAGTACCACCTAAGAAAGGCAAATGTCGTAGCTGATGCGCTAAATAGGAGATCTCATAGTTCGTTAGCTTCTATGGCTATACGAGAAAGGAATATGCATAGAGATGTGGGGGAGTTTGATCTATGTCTCGAAGAGACAGGGGTAGATGCGACCTTATATTTTGTAGCTTCACAGCCCGCATTGGTTGCACGCGTGTTAGAGGTTCAGCGAACCGATCAACAGGCTCAGATGATACGGGACCGCATTACTAGTGGGAAGGACACAGCAGGATGTACGGTGGGTTCAGATCAGAGTTTGAGGTTGACCGGGCGACTGTTTGTGCCAGAGTCATTCCGTTCTGAGGTGTTACATGATTTTCATCATTCACGTCTTGTAGTGCGTCCCGAAGGCACAAAGATGTATGACGACTTGTGCCGTCAGTTCTGATGGACGGGAATGAAGAGAGACGTGATTCAATTTGTGTCTCGGTGCCTTACTTGTCAGCAAGTAAAGGTGAAACACCAGCTACCGATAGGATTGTTACAGCTGTTGCCTATATCTGAGTGGAAGTGAGAGAATATCACGATGGATTTTGTATCGGGACTTCCTCGATCGCCGATGGGACATGATGTTGTTTGGGTTGTGGTTGATAGGCTGACGAAGTCGGCACATTTTCTTCCCATTCGAGTGCGGGATTCGGTGGACAGATTGGGTAGGTTGTATGTTCGGGAGATAGTCCGACTACACAGAGTACCGGTGACTATTGTTTTTTATCGAGACCCGCGCTTTACATCGCGCTTTTGGCAAAGTCTTCAGATGGCTTTGGGGACGAGCTTGACTTTCAACACAGCTTTTCACCCACAGACCGATAGTCAGTCTGAGAGGACCATCCAAATTTTGGAGGACATGTTGAGAGCCTGTGTGCTTAATTTTTGGGGTTCTTGGAAGGACCATCTATCATTGGTAGAGTTTGCATACAACAATAGCTATCAGGCCAGTATTGGGATGGCACCGTATGAGGCTTTATATGGTAAACCGTGTAGATCGCCTGTGTATTGGACAGAGGTGGGAGAGATCGTTATTTTGGGATCTGACCTAGTGCGGGAGACAGCCGAGAAGATTGCAGTGATTTGTCAGCATCTGGTGACAGCACAAAGCTACCAGAAAAGTTATGCAGATCAGAGGAGGAGACCTTTGGAGTTTGTAGTGGGAGATCATATGTTTCTGAAGGTCTCGCCACGTAGAGGGTTGATGAGATTTGGCCGTAGCGGGAAGCTATCACTGTATTTTATTGGACCATTCGAGATCCTGGAAAGGATTGGGGTGGTATCATACCATCTGACCTTGCCACCTCAGTTGGCATCTGTGCATAGCGTGTTTCACGTTTTCATGCTCTGGAGGTATGAGCCAGATCCGTCACATGTTCTGGATTGGGCTGAGTTGCGAGTTGATGAGGATATCACGTATGAGGAGCGTCCTGTGAGGATTCTTGATACGAAGGCACAAGTATTACGGGGGAGAACGATTGCTTATGTCAAAGTTCAGTGGCTCATCATGGGAGCTTGAGTCGGGGGTTCGTGCTACATACCGGGAGTTATTCACCTCGTGACCTTGCAGTGAATTTCGGGGGTCAAATTCCTTAAGAGGGCAGAGTTGTGAGACGCTATACCATTTCATTTTGATATATATGCGTATTCGGTGTTTTTCAATGCGTTTTGGAATTTTCGTTTTAATATGCTTATATGCGTTTTGATACACGTTTTGGTTTATCTGAGTATGCTGAGTTGGTCCTGGGAGTTGCAGGGAGTTACGGTTCGAATTTTAAAAATTCAAAAAAAAATATATTTTGGAGGCCTATAAATATCTAGAGTTAGATATTTTCAAAAGATATTTTCAAAACTTAACTCCTAAGTTTCCTCCAGTTTTCTCTCTGCCTTCTCTCTAACTTCTCGGGGGCCCGAGGCTTAATTTTTTACGGACCAACAACCGATCCTTGTTATAGGTATCGTGCTCTACGCATCTATCTGGACGAAATTTCATTCCGACGAAGCTCGATTTTGCATGCGGATCAAGGCGTCGACTTCTTAACTCACGGAGGTAGGATTCTAGACTTTAAAGTTGTTAGAGGGTGACGTATGTAATCTTATGCATCTTTACCGTCTTTTATTCATGAAAAGGTGTTTCATGTTTGGGAAAAGTGATTTTTGGTTTAAAAACCTTTTTCTGTCGTTTCGATTAGATGAAAACGGTGTTGGATATTTCTTTTGAAGCCTTTGGTGATAGGCTTGAGCGTGTGTGAGTTCATGGGTGTGAGATGGAAGCTTCGAGACTTCATCTTGGGTTTAAAATGGCAAAACCGTAGTTGAAAAACATTTTCTGGGATGGTTCGGTCGACTGAACCCATGGGGTTAGTCGACTGGATCATGTTTGGTGGGTTCGGTCGACTGAACCCATGAGGTCAGTCGACTGGATCGTGTTGTTGGGCATTTTGGCGTGGATTCTAGTATGTTTTTCAGTCGACTAGAGGGAGGGTCCAGTCGACTGAACCTGGACTGATGGGTTGCATCTTTGAAAATCATGTTTTTGAAGGTTTGGAGCTAACCTGTGGGGTTGAGGCTCAACTTTTAAAATGTTTTGATGAAAATCATGCATTTTCATGCATTGATCTCCATGGTAGATGGATTGGATCTTCTTATACATATGTTGTATAGTTTTGAACTCATGTTTTTACATGTTTTGTTTTGATCTCCATGTAGATGGATGGATCTTGATCTCCATGTTGATGGATTTGATCTATTTATACATGTTTAATGTATAAATGTGAAAAAGGTTTTAGTTTTGATAAATGATTCTCTAGATGTATCGGGATAGCGAGTATTTGGCACGAGTTGTCCTCGGTGGAAGTCCGAAAACATGCGCAGAGTAGGTGCCTTGGTCCTTCGGGTTAATCCCCATAAACTAGGTGGTTGGGTGCTTTATTCCCTCGGGTTGTTGAGCCTGTAAACTAAGCTTTTACGTTATGGTGGCTTCGTATAGAACTTGCATTTACCTAACCGGTCCTACGATGTATAGGGATTGGGTAAAGGGGCAGGAGTCTTCCCCTTGTGATGGAGTCGGTACATAGGATTCATTTATCTTTCTCCTCAGTTGTGTGGCCCGAGTGGAGCATACTGTTTTACCGATTTATTTTTCTCGGTGTGTGTGATCCGAGTGGATAACAACGTTTGATTACAGTTTTTTAACTATTGTTTGCAATAATTATAATGCATGGTTTTATTTGTGGTCAAGCTAGCTCCCACCATATGATTGCATATCCTGTTTTACAGGTTTATAGTCTGTTTTTATTAGGTTTCGGCTCACGGGTGGATTTTTTTTGTACAAAACCATTTTCAGGTGATGATATGGAGAATGATCTTGAGTAGATCTAGTGGTGCCCGTGACGACGGATGGCGGAAGACACTTGTAGTTTTCCTTTTTGGTAATGCCCGTTCCTAAAGGTAGGTTTTGTATGCCATAAGGCGATTTATTGTATGCATGTTGAATTTTATATTTACTGTTTATGAGAGATGCATATTGGGTTTCATTTGATTTCAACAGGCGGATTTGAATATATGAAATCTTATTGTCATAAAATTAGTGTTTGGAAGATTTTCACGTGACCCTGGGTTTTGGGGCGTGACATGAGACCTATTATTTTAGTATGTTTATGGTAAATATAATATTTTCATATATTATCATAGTTTCCATTGCAATTGATTAGATAGATATAGTCTTTTAAGTCAAATTAAGCTATTTTGACAATATATGACTTTTTGACTTATTTTGTTTTGTATGAACTTCAATAATGATTTATTTGGTTTTGTGACCTATAACACTATATTATTATGTATAATACTTGTTCAATTAATATTGGATCATCATAATGCTTAATTTAATACATTTCTTATCATTTTAAGCTAAAAAGAAAGTAAAAAGTCACTTTTTGGCACTCTTCCCAAGGTGGTCGGCCACTAAGGGGTATTTTTGGCATGTTTGATGTTATTTTATCTCTTTCTAGTTAATTGTACTTAAATCCTTGATTTAAGGTATTTATGTATCAAAATTTGAGTTTTTAAGATTTTTTACTATACTATGGGCAAAATGGTTATTTTACCCTATTTATGAAGATTTTTTATTTTTAATTCATTATTTCATAATATTTACTTCGTTTAGAATGTTAGGTGACTCTCCGGGTGTTAAGATTTTGTTGCCTGAGTTTTGGACCTTTTTGGGATTTCCAAGCCAAACTTAGGGTTTTCGATTTGAGTTAGGGTTTTGAACCTCTTCCATGCTCTATAGCCTTGTCGACTATCCGTCACTAATACTAGGGTCCTAGCAGGGTCGTTACACGGTTTCTTATGCTTCAATAGTAAGAAGCCTCATGTATGTGATGCTGTGTACTAAATTCGATATCTATTTTGTTGTTGGCATTGTTAACAGCTATTAGTCTAATCCAGGACAATGGCATTAGACAGCGGTAAAATATATAATCAAGTATCTCAAAAGGATTAATGATTATTTATTGGTATACCAGGCAAATAGTCTAGTACCTTTAGAGTACACAGACTCGAATTTTCAGCCAAATAAGAATTTTTGAAAGTCTACCTTGGGAAATGTGTTTTTCATGGAAGGTGGAGCAGATTGAGCGTAAATATCACCTAATATGAAAGATCATACAAAGGGGTGATGTAACTGTGACTAAGATTGTATTAGCAGACAGAAGACCAGATTATCAGTTCTTGTAGAATATAAGTTTTTGATTCACAGTCTTAGATGAAATTGGACATACAATCGGTACGACTGTAGTACAATAATTAAGTAGATCTATCTTGATTATGCAGAACAGTAATTGTTTCAACAATTGTTCTGACTTATTGTGCTAGTATACTTTATGTGTATTGAACAGGACCGCGTTGGGGTAATTAATTTTATATTGATTATATAAATTAATTTATACTCCATAGTTATTATCAGTTCTTATACTCTTAATCCTAAAATAATTATTAGACACATATATTTAATGTTCATTATTTTCATTCATTAGAGAGTACAATATTTCACGGGTCTATAATTCTTGTGAGTTGGATAACGGCGTTAATTATATGGTGGATATTAATTATTAACGAAATCCGTGTCCCGTGATCAAGAGTGATGATTCCTCCTTAAGAAAACTTATATGTTTTGATCGAGCTAAACCCTACAGCTGGATTTTATAATTCGGCTTATTAAATAAGTTGAGAGAAATGTCTTAAGGATTTTTCGAAGAAGCCAATTAAATATAATTGTCATTAATTTAATTTAATCGGCGGATATTTATAATTTTAATGTGGGGAGAATAAATAAGCATTTAATAACAGGTGCTCGAATACTTTAGTTTTAAAAATAAGGTTACGGATGCAATTATAATTCTTTAGTAGAATGAATTATAATTTATATTTTTATAAAATTACTTCTGGATTGAGGTAGAATTTCATAATTGCATTAAGAGCCCATATCTTATTAACTCTACAAGTTTTTGCTGTAGCCTATATATATGCAGTTATAAATCCTAGTTCATTATTCATTTAGTTGATCAAAAGGCTAGGTTTTTCTTTTTTTCGAGAACCTAAAGTCTAATCAACGAGGGTTTTGAAGAACATAAAGAATGTAGCCCACACTATAATCGAAAATACATTAGAAGGCTTGTTTAGGAGAATTGACTTCTTGTCAATTACCGTGGCAGTTTGTTGACTAAAAGTCTTGGCAGCAAATGAAATCAAACAAACCAGTCTTTGGTAGGTATAATCCTAAACTAACTTTGAGAGTTATACCGAATTTTATTTTTTATTGTTTGATATCAAAAAGTTTTAATCTGGAGTCTGTTTCGGCGATTGCTCGTCTATATTATTTTTTACCAAAATCATAAACATAATATTAGAATCTTAGCAGTTTGCCCCAACACCATCATGTTGTTATCCGTACATTGAGAATTGAGATTACGGTATCATCGAAACTCCCGGCCGTGAGGTTGACGACCACTTGGATACTGTTGGGTATGAGTTGTGAATGAGAAGTGTATATTATGAATTGTGGCTGTTACGCAAAAAATTATAGTTTTGTGAAATAAGAAGATTATTTATGACTCATTAGATTCTTTTATAATGAAACGAGAAACAGCATTTTTACATCCCTTATTATAGCATGATGAAGATGTTTTCAGTGTACTTAAATTGAGCGTTTGACTTCATTCTTGTTTATTATAATACTGAGTGAACTCTCCTAAAATCTTGTCATTTCAGATAATAGGAATAGCTAGAAATTGGTTCACCACGGTTGTTGTCTAGTAGTCTTCAGCATGGAGATTAGACGTTGTTTTTGTTTCACTCTTTTTAGTACGGTTTCGTACCTTTGAAATGCTACATGTTGGAAACTATGATGTTTTTTGCCTAGAACCCTTGTTATCCTCTATCTATGAAAGTTATTGGTTGTTTAAACTAGAGTTGCATGAATGTTTTCGATTTCAACTTAAATAGAGGTCCTTTTTGACTTCTTTAAGTCATATCAGTTTTGGAGTCCACAAAGATGTGGCAAGATCATACCCCTCTACACAAGATGGGTGCCTTGCAGGAACGGGGTGTGACAGAATACCCTCCCAAAAAGCTAAATTGCTATCACAAATAGTAATTGCGATGAATTTGCGTCGTCAAATTAGGATAGTAATTAATGGAGTCTGAAAAAAGTATTTTCGTCGGAATAAACCGTATTAAACATTTGTGTAGACAAAAGATTGTTTTGCGTCAAGAATAATGCTGTCTCAAAAGATACTATTTTCGACGGCCAATACGTCGTCTCGTAAGATATATATACTAGGATTATTTGAGTTTTAGTCATATTTGTAGGTGTTCTAAGAGTTTCAATCCCGTTATATTTTTTTGTTGTATTTAATCATTTTTAAAAAATTAACGAAATGGCATAACTAATATACTCCTATTTAATTCGGTTATATATATGTGACGTGTATCATGGGTAGCGTGATATATGAAAATTTTCTAAATAAGTAGATAACTTTCGCTTGAATCTAGAAATTTGAAATCATATATCATTATTTTTAGCATATAACAGATTTGTGAGATTTTGCATTCAATTATGGCGCCCTCCTCACCACCATCTTGTCCTTCTCTACCATTACCGCTTGCTCCTCCGTCATTGTCCTCCCTCGCCATCATTCCCCCTCGCCATCTTTGTCACCGTCGTCACCCCTAGGGTTTTTGAGGACTAGGGTTTCCTATGTGGAGTTGAGAAAGCCGGCGAACTAGAGGTAAGAAAAAGCAAAGTGTCATTCTCTATGACTATCATCCTCCTTCGTTGTTATCCTTCATTGTCGTTGTTCCCCCTTGCAAACTTTGTTTGCCGTCGGCACCCCTATGGTTTTTAAGGGTTGGGGTTTCTATGTGGGGTCAAGCAAGGCGGCGAATCTTAACTGATAATTTTATCAGCTACATCTTAACAATGTAAATCGTAACATATCTAATTGAATTTGTGCTACACGATCAAGAAAAATTCAACGAAATGTGACAACTCATACATGTATTAGTTGAGTTTGAGTTGTAGGAACAAGCAAAATTCAATGTAGAGTGCCAACTGATACATGTATCAACTGAGTTTGTGTTGCAAAAATATGAAAAATTCACGGCATGGTAATAATTGATACATGTTATCACTTGAGATTGTGTTGCAATGATGGATGATGACCACAATAGTAAGGGAGGCTGACGCAACAACGGCGATGCCCTGACAGCGATGACTACAACGCCCAGACGGCAATGACGACGACAGAGGCAGAGTTGTGGTGATTACGGCACAAGATTTAGGGGGAGATTTTTGGGACGGAATTTTTAATTCCTATTTAGGAATGAATTTAGTTAATGAAATTTTTCGAAAATATAATTTAAGAGCATTTTAGAGAATTAATATTGAGACGGGTCTAATCCTAATAAAAAAAATTGAATGGGACTAAAATTAATTTTACTACCAAAAAAAGAATTTAACCCTAAATTTTCATTCATACTAATTACAACAGAAAATATACGAAAAATCCTATTTACGTAGAGTAATATGCCATGTTAAAAAATCCTAAACGGTTTGAAACTCTAGTTATTGGGTCAAGAGAAGATAGCGGAGAATTTTAATATAGTTAGACTGTATCCTAACTGCTGTTAGTTAATTAGAGTGATGGCTTCATTTAGTTTTTTTAAGATTATTTTTTTATTTTTTATTGGTTTCGATGAGGTGAATTAAAAAAATAAATTCTTTGATCAAAACATAAAAATATCACCTAATACAAAATAAAGACATAAATTTGATTTATTAATTTATTTAAGCTTAATTTCAAAATTTTAGGTTTTTTCATATGTTTTTTCCCTAAAAGCTTGCTACTTTTTTAATTTCTTTTCTTTGAAAGCTAAAATTGAAATTGAAAGGTAAATACTTATTAAAAATAAATAACATAAAATAGAAATAAACGTCATACATTTAGTTTTTCTAGAGTTTCTAATTAATTTTTTTGATTTACTTTGATGAGGTGAATATTAAAGAAGAAGATTTTTTATCATCAAAAGATAAAAATTCACTAAATACAAAGTACAGAAATATAATTTTTCTTATTATTTATTCTAGCTTAATTTTAATATTCTAGTTTTTCATTCATTTTTTATATTAAAAAGTTTACCTTTTTAAATTTCTCTACTTTAAAAGGTAAAATTGGAACTAAAAAAATTAAAAAAACAAATAAATAACATAGACCTATAAATTATTATTCTTAACTCACTAAAAACGCACAAATATCTAAATTAGTATTATTTACAATAAAATTAATTACATGAATCTTTTCTTCAAATAATGGTAATTATAAAATTTAAAAGATTTGCAATGGTGCGTGAAAAAAATGAGTATTTGCTACGGTAAATAATGTTGGATGAAAAATTATCTATTTGCAACTGTTTTTGCGACGGTGAAGAAAATCAATGCTAATAGCATTAGAGACAACGTTGTCTATAATGACACTTTTCTTAATGATTTCTTTTTCGATGGTAACAAATCATCTCAAAAAACCTTTTTTATGACCCTTTATTTATTATGGTTAAAAATCATCTGAAATAATTCATTTTTTCAACATTATTTTACGGCAATAAAAAATCGTCTCAAATCCTACACGATTTTGTTATGGCAGTAAAAAATCTTCACAAATAACACATTTTTACGACCATTTTATTTTGAAGTTAAAAAATCCATCTCAAACAATCCCGTTTAGTGACCATGTTATTATGACAATAAAAAGCCATCTCAAATAGACTGTTTTTTGCGACCATGTTATTATGACGGTAAAGTCCTTCTCAAATAATCTCTTTTTTACAGCTACTTTCTTACGACAGAAAAAATCCTTCTCAAATCATTAATTTTTGCATCAACTAGTTATAACAATGGCTAAAGCTACTATTTATGACGGTATGAGCACTATCGCAAAAAGTTTTAGACTGAAAAATGGTCTTTTTCTTGTAGTGTCTTTACATAATTTTTGTTCATCATGACAGCTCCGATTTCTTCCCATTGGCTCATTTTAGATGGTATTCTTTTGAGACGTGAACCAATCTTATATCATGGTAACATCAGCCAAAGTTGACATTTTCAGATGAATGTGAAAATAATTGATTAAATGTACCTTATTAAGTGTATATTTTCAAAATTTGTAGGTAAGACAAGAATTGGAGATCATTTTTTGTTCATGTAAATAATAGTTTTAATTTGGGAGTGAGACTTACTGAAATTTTTCAATGTTAAAAAAAATTATAGCACTCTCGGAGAGATTTCAACCAAAGATCACTACAATGAAAATAGTAAAAAGTAAATATATTGATACTTCATAAATATAGAATAGTTTGTTAGATACCTTAAAAAATATAAAGCTAGTCTATATCATCTTAAGAAATCCAAAACATATGACTTTCAAAATTGCTCACCATGACATAGATAAGATGAGGAAGATGATGTGTTTGATACTAAAATTTTAAAATATTTTGTCAAGATTCTTTAAAATTCTTTAAATATTTTTAGTAATTTTAATCTTGAAATATAAAAGAGCTGATAAAATAAAAATTATCTCCAAAATCAACGCGATAAGAATGTGGAAACTTCATCTTAATAAATGTCAAGATTATAGTCATATATTACATGAATGCTTGAACAAGAAGGAGAAAAAGAAACAAAAATTATTGTGACACAAGATGATGGTATCTCTGACAATGATGTTGACGATAAAGGTAACCCTAACAAAGACATGACAATGATAGAGCAACAATGACAATGGCAATTTTGTAAGAGTCAATTTTTATATCAGGGAGGCATGTTGTCTTCTCCAAGTAGAATTGTTTGGGATTTGTATTAAGCTTCCTGGTGTATATATATGGAAAGTTAATTCCCAACGAGAAGCCAATGAAAACAAAACAAATAAAGAAAAGTAATGCTACTTGCACTAATAGTTTTACTAAAATTCATACTAAGGCCCCGTTTGGTATCATTTACAATTTTTTATTTTTTGTTTACAATAAATAAAAAACATGTTTTTATTTATTTTTATAATAAAACGAAAACAAAAAACATGTTTGGCATTAAAAAGTGGTGATCAGATGTGACAGCTGTTAATAATAACAAGAAGTAGTGATATTAGTTGGAGGCAGTGGTCGGAAGAGGAGAGGGCGCCGTATGTAGTGGTCGAAAATTTTAGGTGTGTGTGATAATCGAAAATGGTGGCCGAAAAAAGTGATAGTAGGTGGTGGTCAGGGGGTGGCATAAGCGGTGGTCGAAGGTGGCGGTCGAAAGTGATGGTTAAAGATGGTGGCGAAAAAATTAAAAAGATATAATGAAAATTTATTTACAAAATAAATAAAAATACATTTTTTCTGTTTACATGAATTTCATAAATTTTGATAATTATTTATAATTTTTTTAAAATAAAAATAATTATCAAATATTTTTTTATATATAATTTATAAAATATTTTAAAATAAAAATAAAAAATAGTAAATATAAACCTTACCAAACGGGTTCTAAGAAAACACTATGTAATATACTTTTACACGCATTTTAAAAATTTGCCCAGTTTATTTTTCCTTAGTAATTTTTAGTTCACTTTTTAGTGCAACTAAACTTATTCAATAAAGAAAAAGAAAAAGTAAAAGGAAGAGGCCATATTTTACGCCCATTGATAGCCTTCTTCAATTTCCTCGACAAAATTCTTGAGATTTTTATCTGAAGAGCCTCCTTCCTTCGCAGCTTCAGTTGCTAGATCTTTCCATTTCTCAGCATTCCTTCTCATTTTCGATCCCATTTCTCCATCTCCCATGACAGTCTCTATGCACCTCGTAAGCTCATCACTAACAACTATTCCTTCTCCATTTGCCCTAACTCTCACCCCCGTCTTCCAAACATCTTCAATTAGCTTTGCGTTAGTCCATTGGTCTGTCCATTGAGGAAACGCCACCACCGGAACCCCAGAAACTAAGCTCTCCAACGTCGAATTCCATCCGCAATGAGTAACGAAGCATCCTAAAGACTGGTGCGACAGCACCTCTAGCTGAGAACACCATGGAACTATCATCCCTTGTTGCTCTAGCTCTTTCATGCAACTTAGCCTTTCTTCTTCTCTCTCTCCTTTCCCATTTTCTTTCTCTCTTATCACCCACAAGAATGGACGGAGACTTTGCAGCAAACCACTGGCAATCTCCTCTATCTGCCGCCTTGGTAACTCTAAGATGCTTCCGAAAGATACATAAACAACCGACGATTCATGATTTGAGCTCAACCATCCAATGTAGTCCGTAGATTTTTGGAAGAGATCACCTCCAAAATATTTATCTGACAGATCTTTCTTGTCTAAGAAAGCTGACGGGATTAATGGTCCAATTCCAATCAATTTGTACTTTTCTATAGCTCTCAAGGACTCTATTTCTAATGCATTGAATGTGTTCACTAGTACTTTTGGGTTAGTTTCAGCATCGAGTTTCTCTAGTTGCTCTTTGAAGCTCTTGAGTGCGATGCCATCTGCGTCTAAGCTTGAAGGGAGTAAAAAAGAGGGAAGGTCACAACCAGCGAGACATGGCAATCCTGGTAATTCAATGGACCATGACGGATCATTGCAATTTTTTGCAATGACGTCCTCGTAACCATTGAAGTAACAGTAGTATATATCAAAAACTGTAGCGGTTTGAGTCCAAAGAACTGCATATGGGATTTGACATTCACGCGCCACCTCCGCCGCCCAAGAGAGGAGGAGAGTGTGGACCAAGCAGGTTATCGGGCAACCTTCCTCGGCGCTAGTGGCGATGACCTCCTTGAGCTTTTGGGAGCTGCTCTTCCTAAGCTCAGACAAGTAGTGGCCGGGATCGTTCCCTGTCTTGTTCCCATCATCGTAGCCGTCTGAAAAGGAAGAAAACTTCAAGCCCTCAAGGGTTCCGGTGGTTTTGATGATGCGTCGTTGTGCGAACACACTGGTGACGAAGGTAACGTGCACACCCATCCTAACGAGACGCTTGGAAAATTGAAGAGCAGGGTTTAGGTTGCCCTGTGTTGGAAAAGTAAGGACGACGATGTGGCCTGACACCATACTGTCGACGCTTGGGATTAGCGTGGCGGTGGTTTGGCTACTTGATCCCCAAAACACTGCAGTTAGTGTTATGTGTTAGGCGCAATGATTGTAGTTATCAATCAGTAGATGAAAATAAAATCACATGGGGTTGATAGAGTTTATATAGAAAAATGACTTCTTTTTTTTTTTGAAAAGGGAGAACTTTTAATTTTCTCATTAAATATAATGAGAATTTTTTTTGATTAATTGATGTATAAAAATTAGATAAATTTTCTTATGTAACTAAAAAATTATTTTATTTGTTTTTCTATTATGATTTGTCTCATTATTCATTTATTAGTTTACAAATATAAAAATTTTCATTATTTATTTATGCAAATGAAAATATTATTATTTTATTGTAAAATTGAGAATTTTTTATTTTATTTTAAAAAAATTTTATATTCAATAAAGATCTTATTCTATAAATCTCTCGAGAAGATTCTAAAAATAAAATATTATTAAATATGAATATATATATATATATATATATATATATATATTAAAAATTATATAACTTTTAATTTTAATAATATAAACTAATTGCATAAATGTGTTTTTTTTTTCTTCTTTAATTCTCTCTCTCCCTCCCTTCCCCCCTCTCTCTCTCTCTCACCCATGTGATTATTAAGAGTATTTTAATAGTTTTATATTAAAACAAGATTTATTATAATATAATTTTTAAAATAGAACTTAACTCTAAACAGGTTTAAAAAATAAGACATCTAGCTAAATGCCCTTTTTGGATAGCAAAATTAAAAATTTTCTTTTAATAGCATTTTTTCAATCAGTTATAATAACCTTGTTTATTTTAACATAATAACCATTTTAAAATAATTATTTTACATGATGAATTTGATTAACTTATACTATTTGAAGTGTTATAAAATGCTAAAATAATGTATTTAATATTTATTTTTGTATCACGAGCATATCACATATTAATTGCTAGTATATATATTAACAAAAATTGGATCGTCAATAAAGCATTGAAAGTGCCGGTAGCAATTTTAAGAATCTTTATTTCTAATTTAAAATTAACTAAATTTTAACTAAATGACTAATTTAGATATTCAATAAAAAAAAAGAAACAAAAGGAAAATGATTAATGTTATTTAAAAGAAAACAAAAAGTAAATGATTAACGTTATTTAAAAAATTAAATTTTGGAAAAAGAATACGAATTAATAACTTTTTTACCTATTTTCGTCTTTGGTATTTCTTTTATTACTTTTTTTCTATTTCCATCTTTGGAATTTCTTTCTTTCTATTATTAACGAATTAATTGGTATTCTTCTTTTGTATTTGAAAATTTTATTTACAAAACCTAAATAGTCTTCTAAATTTAAATGTTTCGTGATAATTTAATCTTATTTTCAACTCTAACGAAAATTCTAGCCATACTTACTGTTCACAAAATTCTTCAAAAAAAGGTTAGCAGTTTTTATTTTATTTATGTTTTAATTGCTTCTATATCCAAAATTCCGTGATTGAACATTTTGACTCATAAGAGACTTATAAAATATTCTTTTATTAATGTTTTATTCTTTCTACAAATCAACATATTCAAGAGTGTTTTTTTTCAATCTAATCAACTACCATAGTATTTATTATCTCAATAATTTATTAGTTTAATGTATATTTTTATATTTATTTTATTAATTATGTAAAACACTAAATTTTTCATGAACAGAACTTTGATCCAAACCGTTTTTTATGAACTGACTCTATTCCCTCTATTTGTAAAACATTTACAGGAGGAGTGGACACGATTATTGTCTTGATTGCAATCAGTTTCATAATTAATTCTAAAAAAATAAAAAAAATAATAAAAAGTAGAGACAAAATGCAATATAGTTTTTGTAATGCTTTGATGCTGCAATTGTTTTGTTGAGTTCTGGCTGTTTAAAACTCATATGTTGGATGTTGATTTATTTATTTATTTTTTTTGCTTATCAGTGGTTGGGTTTTGGGACTTTCATATAATGACCTGTTTAAATCTCAAATGCTGGATACTTATTTTTTTTAATCTTTTTTTCCTATTTAGTAGTTGAGTTGTAAGAGATTTAGTTAAATCTTATTATTGTTTAGGTCTTTATTTGTTTATAATTTTCTTAATGTTTTAAATTCACTTTGGCAATATGTGCATGCTTTCCAAAAACATGTTATTATTTGATGTTTTATCTTCTTTTTAGTTATTCTAAGTGATTTTAATTTCAATAGATCGAGACTTAGGCTCTCTGCTTAGATAAATTATTTTTTATTCATTTATTTTTTATCAAAAAATCATATTTTTTTGTAAATAAATGTTTAAAATTTATTTTATTTAAAAAATAATATATCAAGGAGTTACTTGGAATTTAAGAGTCAGTGGCCTTATTTTAAGTGTCAGATATTTTTATGTATTGATTGAACTGTTTTTAATTTTCATTAAAAAAAAATTTCACATCTATCTATTACATTATAGCAAAACATTCTCATCTCTTTGAGCTAAAAACTCTCAATCTATTTTTCTCAAAATTTTAATTTTTACAAAAAAAAAAAACCATTTATCTTTGTGTGATTGGCCTATAATTAAATTTGTTTACTTAAATTATGACTGCCTAATTAGGTATAGAGTTTAAAATCTGAATTCAAATTTTAAAATTATGATTGCCTAAAACCTTTCCCTTTTACCTATTTTCCTTTAAGAACTTCATTTATGTTTAAAAGGAAATTTCATTTGAGTTAATTCAAGTATAGTAACTCCATCATTTCAACTCTATGAATGATGTGAATTGGACACCAATTATATTCTTTATAAAAATTTTCCATTAATTTTTTTCCCTTTATTCTTTTCCAATTAGGCCCATATCTTTAAAAAATTTATTTAAGCATTTTATTTAAGTATATTTAAGTATTTTTTTGTTTGAGCTAAATCAAGTATATTTATATACAACTTTGCACCAGTTTTTGGAAAATATATTTTCAAAATAAAATGTTTTCCAAAAGATATATTTTTAGAAGGCCCGAGTTATACTGATCAAAATTCAAGTTAAAAAGCGATAATACCTTACATTATATATGACAATTTCTACCACATAAGCCAAAAATATGTTTTTTTAAAAAAAATTTCAAAATATATTTGCAAGAAGATAATACCACTATTAAGTAGAATTTTATCCATACTATATATTATTACAATACTTTATAACCTTATTGACATTCAATGTTCTAATTTATTTTTTTTAATTTTTAAAAATTTTAAAATAACTAAATGCATGTGTCAAATACCAATTATTTCATCAATCTCCATTAACTATTTTATTTTTGAGTTTAAATTATATGCATTAATTAAGCTCTTACCAAAAAAAAAAGATTTATTTCATTACTCATATTTTATTTTCCTTTCACCCTTTCATTTTTAGTAACAATTTTTATATGTAAAGTTTGTTTTTTCTAATTAATCTTAATATTTTACTAAAAATGAGAATTATCTTCTTTTTTTGAAAATAAAGAACTTATCATTTTCTCATTAAATATAATGAGAATTTTTTATTTATTTTGTGACTAATTAATGTATAAAAATTTGATAAAACTTCAAATATAATTAAAAAATTCATTTTATTTTTTTATCTATTGTGATTTGTCTCATTATTCATTTATTAGTTTAATATAAACTAATTACATAAATGTTTTTCTCTCTATTTCTTAACTCTCTCTCTCTCTCTCTCTCTTCTTATTAAGGGTATTTAGGAGTTTTAAATTGAAACAGTATTTTATTATATATATTTTTAAAAATAGAACTTAACTCTAATTAAGTTTAAAAAATAGAATCTCTCGCTACATGTCCTTAGAAAAATTATTGGGTTTTTCTATAATGTTGAGACTTAATCACCAATCCACGAATGCAAACAGAAGTACAATCATTCACAAACTAAGAGAAAATCACTCAATAATATACGTGATTCGGCACAATCTACCTATATTCACTGGTAAGACAAATAATTCATTATAACCATAGAGTGTACAATTATGATACCATAAATAACTTAAAACCTGACACACATAACCCGAGTCCTGAAACAAATTCTGTTTTCCCACTCAAGGTTACCCCTGTGCTCTCGGTATTTTTCTATTTCATCCTACATTTCTATTCTATTTAATTTACTCTCCACAAAATAACTAAAATTATAAGGTCTTATTTATATAAAATCATAAAACCCTAATTTTGAAACCTGATCCCGTTTTAATTGATGTAATTAAATATTTATGTGATAGTTTACCTGTGTGATATCTGTGTGATAGCATGTATAGAAATGTGTGCTTATTATATATATGTGGCCAGTGGGCTTCATAACCTTTTAACGAGTTTTGTTAGACCCGCATATATGAGTGGAGGCCCGAGAAATTTATTTCGGGAATAATTTTAAATTTTGATAATTTTAAAAATATGAATTTTTAAATTAATATAAAGTTAAAATATTAATTTTGGTGTGGTACTATGAATGCATATATATGGATTAAATACATCAATGATACATAGGGGCTTTTTTGAGACACACTTGGGATTAGTTGCCTTAGGTTTAGTGCAAACCTTGTGGGGGAAGCTTACCCTTCCACTAGGTGGCCAGCCTTCCCCCACCCTCTCTCTTGTCTTCTCTTTTCTCATCTTATCTCTTTCTCTCTAAAAGCCACTATGGAAGGCCATTGAAGCTCTTCTTCTTCTCTCCCCATTTCAGAAGCTTTTGGCTTGGAATCGATTAACGCCCAAGAAGGGAAGATTGTTCTACGAATCGAGAGCTTCCACTACAAGCAAGCGTATTTTGGATTTGACGTGCTTGGGGATCCCGCAGGTGTTTGGGTCTTTATATTTTTGACTCAACGAGGTAGGATTCTAATCCATTTATGAAAAATGTTATCAAACTCGTTGAGATTTTGAAAACTCTAGTTTTGGGTGAGAAACACTCTTTATGGATAAGTAAATGTTGAGATGGCTGATAATTAAAGTTATATTTGGGAAATTGAGTTGAGACTTGAATTAGGACTTGTATTTGGTTTTAAATCCATGGAAGTTTTTTTGTAATATTTGGGAAAAATATGTTAACTTGAGGAATCTTATGAAATCATGTTGAATGTGAGAATTAAATAAATTTATGGTGGTTGTTGAGAATTGGATTGATGATCATGCAGTGCATATATGAAGTATTTAGGTGAAAATCATGAGTAATGGTTAAGGGATCAATATTATTGAGATGATATGTTATACATATTGAGGAATTTTTGAAATTAACGTAGGCTTGACTAGTTCTTCGATAAAAGACCAAAAACTTGTTCAAGAATTGATACCCATATCCTTTGGCTTAATCCCCGTAAAGGTGGCGTTGTAGGGACCTGGTCCCTTTTTATTTTGAAGGTTAACTAAAATTTGTTGTGAGACCTCATGTGTAAGAATCTGGTACCTATTTATTTTGTTCTTTCCTGTTTTCGATAAAAGAAGAGACTGAAGTAAATTTGGGCGTGGATGCCATAAAATCTCACTCATTAAGGGCTGAATTAATGATATGTAAAACAAAAATTTGGGATACATGGTGATGGGTGATATTGATATGAATGTGTTAATGGAAATATTCAAGTATTAAAATGTGAGTAAAGTTGGAGATTTGAGTTAAATTTTAAGAAAATTTGCAACTTTTAGCTTCAGGGGTCACCGCTCGAGAGGTGGGGGTCCGCTCGAGTGAACTATCGAGATGAGATTAGAATTTTCTCGAATATTGGAGAAAAGTTGGGGGGTTTATTTTAAACCCATACCTCTTGAGAACATCCTCCAAACATTTCACCCATTCCTCTCTTCCTCTCCTCTTCTCCTCTCCATTTCTAGAGAGAGAAACCCATGAAACCCTAACCTTCCTTCTCTAATCTTGAAGATTGAGGTAGGATTGAGAGTAACCAAGGATAAAAATTAAGTTTTGGAGCAAGGAGGTGGAAGATGGAGCATCAAGGGGGCAAGAACACTAAATATCCAAACCCTAGGTGGGAAGAATGGAAGGAAATTCAAGCTTTTGAACAAATTCAAGGTAGGATCTCGATTCTCTCATATATTTGTGTTGATTTGAGTTGATAATTTGTTATATGAGCAAAATATAGTAGATTTCATGTATGATTTAAAGAATTGGTAGGGTTCTGTGTGAGTTGAGTTGGTTTCTCATGAAAATTTGAGTTTTTGAGAAATGATAAACCATGATTTTGAAAAATTATTGCATAAAAAGGGTTTATGAAACTTGAATGTAATGTTTTTGGGATGAAAATTGAGATTTGAGACATATTTGATGAAGGTTTAAGGGTATTGAAGTTAGAAACTCAAAACATGGGAAAATTTAATTTTTCTCGGGCACCAATGCCCTCGAGCGGACCGGAAGGCTTAAGGGTATTGAAGTTAAAAACTCAAAACAGGAGAAAATTTGATTTTTCTCAGGCACCAGCGCGCTCGACCGGAGCCCTGTCCGCTCGAGCGGTCAATTGGCAGAGAGTTGGGCGCTCAAGCGCCCGACGTCCGCTCGAGCGGACTAACTACGCATGGCCAACTTCTTTTGATCATATCTCCTTCATTCGGACTCTGAATGAGGTCATTTTTGTACTCAAATTGAACCTCCAAAAGTTCTCTTTCTAATGAGACTACCCTCACAATAAAATTTTTTTTGTAGAAAAAATTATAATTAAAATAGTGATGGTATATCAAATTTTATTAACCGTTTTCCACCCGTTTTGGCCAAAAGTCTTAAAAAAGGTTATTTTCATCAACATTAGACCTTTACATCAAATTTCTTGTCCCTTGGGTTATGTATACCTATTTCAATATACTTAGGCTATGATGCATGTATTGTACCAATTGATTGAATTTTTGCGATAAAGTGGGTTTTTAACATATTACGAAGGTTTTTGAGAACAAAAATGGAAATCTGAAGGTTGTGGTACGACATAATCATCTTTTGGCATTGCCAAGCATTTTAAAGAGAACTTGAATTTTTA
>JAULJZ010088145.1:0-12387 GCA_032270985.1 Heliamphora pulchella
TGAAATAACAGAGAGTGAATGGTCTCTACAAATTGGTAGGGAACACCACACAGGCAGAATCCAACAGGGACGGCCCTAGACATAGACATTTGGGGCTTAGTTAGATTGACAAGCAGTGTATGTCCGAAAGTTAGAAGAAGAGTGCAGCAATCGAGGTGTAGTTTTATCAGAAAAGTTCACCAAGAAAATCGGGTGATGATGGTTCAAATCAACAACAGCAGAATCTGTGCAGTGGAAAACCTTCAGGTCACAGGAAAGCTACGGACAAATTAGGCAGAGATCAGAAGCAAGTAGCAGTATCAGAAAAGGTGGAGTTACCACAGAAAGTTGAGACTTGGGAGTTTGGAAGACTGTCCAAGAACGAGAGGCTAGTTGATTGCAATAGGGTCAAGTTCAAGTATGACTTGAATTTGGTCCAAGTTCATTTAGATTGATGAACAGAGAAGGTGGAACACCCATACTCGTTAATGGGGTGCAGGACGAGACAACCAATAGATCTTCCAGATAGTGATGGTTCAGAAATTCGAACCAAGGTGGAGATTGTTGGTTTGGTGTCTCGAATTTTAAAATCTAAGTTTTGTAGGACAATTGGACAGAGTGGATTCAGTTTTTCGAAGGAAGCTCTCGGGTTAGTGCCGCTTGGGCGAGCAGAAGTCCGCTCTAGCGGATTTGTACACAGGAAGGTCTCGGGTAAGTGACCGATCAAACGGCCCACCGCAGAACAGTTTGCGGCGGTAGGGTTTGTTTTAAACCTAGGGACTGTATATATAAGGGTTTTATGTTTCATAAAACCTAAGGAGGTCGTCTATACACCCAAAGAGGCTCATGTTAGAGGCTAAAGATAATATATAGAGAGAGAAAGATGCTCAAGTTTGAGGCCATAGATATTGTGTGAGTGAAAGAGTGAAACTTGTATTCTTTATTGTCATCCAGTGGATTGTTTCTTCTTTTTCGTAGAGGTAAGCAATCAACCGAACCACGCGAATTCTCATATTCTTGTGGGTGTTCTTATTCTTTATTTGATTTGCGTGAATTGTAGCCTACATTCATGTTTCCACTGCGTAGGGAATTTGTGCCCGTTAAATCCTAACACGCATAAAGAAAACCTTGTCCTTAAGGTTGGAAGTTTGGAAATTTTTTTTTGTAAATCATACAAAAACTCTCGTGTTGCATCTATAGCTAGTGTGTCTGACCACTGAACCAAGACCTGAGTAAAAGGTTGTTGTGTCTCTTCACCATCCTTTTATCTAACACAGCAATGGGTTCTTTTATAAATTGACCATCTGGGATGATGGAGGGTAGTGTTAATTGCACCACCACCTAATCTCCCGAACTTCTTTTTTAAACAAAAGAGATGGAATACTAGATGAATCTTTGATTCTGAAGGTAGACTCAATTTGCAAGCCACGTGACCAATTTTCTGAGTAATTGGTAAGGGCCATAAAAATTGAGGCTGAGCTTATTTTTGGTTTTCAAGGGTACTGAGCACTGCTTGTGTGGTTGTAGCCTTAGATAAACCCACTCTCCTACCTCAAACACCCATTCAGACCTATTTTTATCAGCAATTTGTTTCATTTTATTTTGAGGCTGTTCCAAATGCTCTTTAAGAATTCTCAACATTCTGCCTCTATCATTGAGACACTCATCAGTAGCTGCAACATATGAAATATCCTATATATAATGCTTGAGATTAGGTGGGGCTTAACCATAAACAGCATCACATAGAGTTAAGCCTGCAAAACTATGGTATGTAGTGTTATACCACCATTCAGCAAGAGAGAGATATTTGTACCAACTCTTAGGCCTGTCCCTGACAATACACCTGAGGTAATCTTCTAGGCATTTGTTTATGACTTCAGTCCAACCATCTGTTTGGGGGTGGTAGGAGGAGCTCATACGCAGTGTAGTGCCTTGTAACTTGAATAGTTAGATCCAAAACTTACTGGTAAAAATAGGATCACTGTCACACACAATAGTCGTTGGCAATCCATGCAGTTGGAAAATGTTATCCAAGAAAACTTAGGCCATATTTATTGTCGAATTATTTTTTATGAGCATTCTTTTCTGATTCAGGACAAATCCACTCAGGAAATTCTCCATAAAATCCTCTTCTTTAAGGAATTTATGAAGTCTCTCTTTCAATCTTCAATGGTTCATCAGCAAATAAGTCTTATACCTCTCACAAGACAATTTCCTCTTCCTTCACTGAGGTGTGGCATCAAAGATTGGGCCATCCGTCTCATAAAAAGTTGCATCATGTATGTAAACATTGGTGTATTTCTGTTCCTAATAAACTTCTTTCATTACTTCGTACTAAATGTTGTATTGCTAAAACCCATCGATTACCCTAGCAGATGTCTAATTCTACTGTTAACAAACCTTTGAGTTTGATACATAGTGATGTATGTGGCCTATTTCATAGATTTTATGTTCTTTTTGTGGATGACTATAGTTGGTTTACATAGATTTTTTCCTTAGCCTATAAAAGTGAAGTTTACACCAAGTTTTTGGAGTTTCAAGCACTTACTGAAAGATAATTCGGCACTAAGCTACAATTTTTTCACAATAATAGAGGTGGAGAATATAATAATAATAAATTTAAGTCTCATATGGCTTCTCAAGGCATTATCCATCAATTTAGTTGTCCCCATACTCCTTCCCAAAATGGAATTTCTGAAAGGAAACATTGAGATGTCTTAGACACTGCATTGCCTTGTTGCAATAAAGTCATATTCCTTTGGCTTACTTGTTTGATGCCTTAGCAGCAATTACATTTCTAATCCTGGCTCCAATCCCAATAATTTCAGTCCTCATGAAGGTTCTTTAATAAACCACCTAATTATGCCTTTTTCAAGGTTTTTGGATGTCATCGTTTTCTTTGGCTAACACTTTATGCCATTCATAAACTTGCACCTAAATTTTTTCCATTTGTGTTTTTAGGTTATCATCCTTCTATAAAAGGTTATCGTTGTATAGATCCTAGTACTAACAAAATTTATGTCTCTCGGCATGTTAGATTTGATGAGAATGTCTTTCTTTTACACACACCTTATTTGTTGTTCCTTTTTCAACTCCTACTCTTCATCATTTTTTCTAGTCTCCTCAATCATTTCAAAGATCTGTTTTTCGTCCCCTTGTGTCTCCTTCTTCTCTCCTCTCTTCTTCTACTAAATCACTTATATCTCCTTCTCTATTTGAAGTTTCTCCTTCATCCACTTCTATATCATCTCCACCAGCTATACATCTGTCCATTCCTATTCTTCCGAGACCCTTAACTTCTACTATTTCAAACCCATCCTAAATACTCATTCCATGCTTACTTGTTCAAAAATGGTCTTCACAAGCCTGCAACTTTTTTTTTTTTTATCAATTCTAACTCTTCTACATCATCTTTAGCTGCTGTTCCCACTGAGCCTCTATCAGTTAAAAAGGCTTTATCCTCACCTCATTGGCACCTTGACTGATAGTCTTCACTTTAGTCCTGGTGATTTCAATCTTACAGCTTACTCTGACTTGGATTGGGCAGGGCATCAATTAACAAGAAAATTTATAACTGAATTTTGTGCTTTTTCTTGACCCTAATTTAATTTCTTCGAGTGCTAAAAAGCAGCCCACGATTGCTCGATCATCCATTGAGGCTTACTATCGTGCCTCAGCTCAAGCTTCTGCTGAGTTTAATTCGCTGCAAATGTTACTTCATGATTTTCAATTTTCATGTTCTCCTGCTACCCATGTAGTTTGGGGTGATAATACTGCGGTTATCTCCCTTGCTAATAATTATGTGTTCCATGGTTGTAGCAAGTATATTGAAGTTGATTATCACTTTGTTCGGGAGAGAGTTTCAGTGTAACTTCTTTGCATTCACCATGCTTCTACATAAGACCAAGTAGCTGATATATTTATTAAGCTTCTTACATGTTTTTGGTTTTCTCTCTTAAAATCCAGGCTTTTGGTTCGATCACTCTCGCATTAGCATGAGGGGGATGACAGAGTTACTGTGATGTTGGCATCATTATCAGATCTTGTGAGAGTTTTCACTCTTAATATGCAGAAGCAAATGTGTAGCTATATCATTACTCATGTAGTAGCAATGTATCTTGTAATGTTGGAGTAGTTAATTCATTATTATATATTTTGCAGTTCTGGTTGTATAATACATGTTTGTATAAATATAACTCATATAGCTATCAAAAGATATAACAAAAATTCAGTTAGATCTCTCTCAGACTCTCTATTCTTAGATCTCTCTCAAAAAGTGGGATGTGAAAAACCTACTAAAATAGATTGTTAGTAAGGAGATAAGAAACATACCCATAGGAGATAGGACCTCATTCCTGTCCGGTGCCACCTCATTGCCATTTTTATTGATCATTATAAACCTTTATCGGTGAAAAGCCCATAAACTATACATAGATCATGGGCCTTGCCAGTTTGGCTGTTGGGTTATTTTCAATCAATTATCACTCTTCTGATAATAGTCCACCAACGTCAGGCCACTTGTTGTTTTGTCTTCCGATGATTAGGGATGATAATTTTTCTTGTGTTGTCTCTACATGTCCTCGCCCAGATTTTTTTCGTTCCTAATTAAAAAATGGAATATGAACGGTATTTGTTTTTCTCGCCGCGCATCCGAGTACACTAAATAAATGTTTTTAAATATACATGCATAAAATTTATTTTTAGAAGACGAAATAAAACTAAAACATAAAAATATTATATTTCTCTCTTATTTTTTATCTCTATTCCTTTTACATTTTATATTTTTAGTTATACGAATTCATCAACTATTACTTTTTATTTATTACTATATTTATAGCTCTTATTAATATCACTCTCTTAAAGTTTATGATTTATCTTTTCACCTCTTGCTCGCTCAGGTTACATTTTTAATATTTTTTTTCCGACATCACTCCAATCAAATAGAAGAAAAAAAAAATCTCATTATCGTCCTCATCTCTGTCTCACACCATTATCGATCCTATCAACGATCACAAGGCTTCATGAATAAAAATTCTATAAACTCCCTCTCTTACCCTGTTCCATTGTTCATCAACTAAAAGCTCATAAATTCTGTATAGATCCATACAAATCGCGGAATATATGGATCTTAGTGTGTGCGCGTGTTATATAGTTTTATACATGCACAATTACAAAAGAACATAATTAAAAATGACGGGCATTGCCATTCGTCCTCGCACTGGAATGGAAGAGAACAACTATAAACGTCCATGTGTTTGGTTAATTGGGACACTTTGTGTTGGTGCGCGTTCAAAGCTGGGGCACATGTGTGTCCCCACTTCACGTGAAATTGCGGGTCTGCCTCAGGAGTTGGTTCCCGTACCTGTCTAAATTAGCATCTTCTATAATATAATTATTGCTTAACGCATGATTTAGTATCTATTTGAAATATTTAAAAAAATCTTGAATGGGTAAAAGTTGCTGATTTATTTTTTATCGTAAATTTTTTATTTTTAGTGAATTTTTTTTTATTATTTAGTTAAATTATTATAATTTTTAGACTTTTTTCATTAAAACGAGCTGAAAAAATTAAAAAAAAAATTAATCAAAATATAAAAAAAGTTAAAAAAATAAAAATAAGCCAATAAGCAACATTTTCCCAAACAGGGCTAAAGTTTAACTTTTAAAGATTTTAACGTTAAAAAAGAGTTAGATTATTTGAGATAATTTTTTATAGTACTATTTTTTTCTTTTTTGCTTTTTATTGAAATGTCTAAAATATACTTATTTTTAGTTTTTAAGTTGTAATATTTAGAATATTAGCACGGTTTTTTTTGATTTTATGAGTTGGGTTGACTTTTTTAATTAAAAGTATTATAGTAAATTTTTTTTAAAAAAAGTTAGGGTGCTTGAGATATGTATTGGCTTTTTTCCTTGAATTAATAGATGAAAAAAAATGTTAAATATTTTTTTAAACCCAAATAGGGTAGCTTAAAATTCAGCTTTTTTTTACAAAAAAATCAGCTTAAAAGCTATCCCAAATAGGCCCTTAATGGTCACGCATTGCACAATATATTATGCAATACATATTTATGTAATAATTTATGAATGTTGAATCATACATTGCACAATAATTGCATTATAAAAGATTCATACTCATCTTTTTATTAGTCGTTCCTCTTTTATATTATCATTAATTATTTAGTAGTTTTGAAGCATCAATATTTACATAGTATTTTTATTTTATTATGGAACGAAAAATATTCTAGGTGAAACAATGATAATCTATTTTTATTGAGTAAGTAAGAGACAAAAACACGTACATTTAAAATGTATAGATATTTTTTATTCATTAAAAATATTATAAAAACAATATTGCGTACTACTCCAAGATTACCAAATTATTTTCCTTAAAGGACTCCGTGTTGAGAAACCTTTCAGGATCTTTAGAGTTGCAAAGGAACATGACAGCGAAGCCAATGGTATGCAACTCGTATCAAAGTACAGTTGGGATAATTTTTTAGATTTTTATTAAAAGAAAATTTGAGTTTTTATGTATTTTAATTAAAAAAATAATTTTTCGGATCATCTTAACAAAAGACATTGAAAAAAATAAAAAAGATGACAGAAAGACACAAAGAAATTGCTAAAAACGAAAAATAAGCAACATCAAGGCCGCTTTATTGGCTTGTTTTAACTTTTTTTTTTAATTTCTGTTTATATTGTAGTCAAAACATTTTAACTTTTTCAGCACATTTCGGTAAAAATTGTTAAAAAAATATAATAGTTTGATGATAAGTAATTTTACTAAAATAAGTCATTATCCCATACGAGATAGCTCGATTTACATTTGTCTTATTAACAATTCATTTAATATATATTTTGGAATAAAAACTTAAAACTTGTTTCATAGGTCTAAACGCATAAATTTCAAAAGTACTAATTTTATTAAAAATGAATTTATATTTTGAAAGTTATAAATTTTAAAAATTTATAAGAATTTTAAGTAAATAAGACTCTATTCATAAATAAGGACAAATTTGTCATAATTAGTTTTATATTTAAAAATAAGACTCCATCTTTAAAGTTCTTAATAATGGGACTAATACTTATAAAAAAATTAAATAAGATTAATAGTTAATTAACCCAATTAACTAGCTTAACTTAATGTTAAGATATTAAATTTCTTTAAGATTCAAAACATTGCCTTAAAAAATGTCTGACCATCTCAAATTAGGAATATCTATTCCATATGAATTTTTTTTTTCAATGTGCATGCATTAAATTATGCACATGCCTTGAATTTTGGGGAAAAATTCAAAAATATATTTCGGTTTACCTTTTAAAAAATATTTAATTTGCTTTTTTAAAAATAATCAAATAAATAATAATTATAACTGAACGTACTTAATTGGCCAATGTCACACAATTTGTCCTAAATATTTACCAATTAGAAAATTAGACTAATCAATTATTTTAAACAATTTTGCACAAACAACCACTCAAAAAAATACACCGAAAATACAATTATACTTTCCTTATTTTTTGGAAAAGAACCATTTTTATGATAAGTTTTTAGTATTTATGTGTTTCGATGAGAAAAATCAGAAAAAGCAAAAGAATAAAACTAAAAGATACAAAAAGTTCTACTAAAGATGAAAATAAGTAACAAAATCTAGCTAATTAGCTTAGTTTGATTTATTTTTGTCTTTTTAAAGTTTTTTTTGTATATTTTGTTTAGACTTTCTTAATTTTAATAATTCGTTCAGATGAAGAAAACGAAAAAGTAAAAAAAAATTGAGCCAAAGGTAAAAAATTACTAAAGAGATCAGTGGGTTTTTTTTTTTTGTGGATGGGCTTATTCCAAAATGTAAATTTCAATTATTTTCTAAAAATTTAATTTTAGAAAATGTAAATTTCAATTATTTTCTAAAAAATTAAAATTTTTTGGGCAATTAAAAAAAATTAATTTTACACTAATGACAAATTAATAATTCATTTTCAGTGAACTACAAAGCAAATTAAAATTTTCAACTGAAAAGTAAAAGAAACAAAAGGCATATATATTGATGTTATTGTCAATTGAACTCTTTAAATGTTAACAAGAGAATTGTTGGCATGGTGCTTGTCAAATATTAAAAATTTATAAGTGAAATCTATACATATTTGAAAACTCATTAAATTATATGCACTTTGCAAATATATTAAAAAAATCAAACTTAATCACATTTTAAATTTGAAAAAAATGCTAACCGTTGTTTGGTGAGCGGTGGTTAGAGACTCTTTTCGACAGGAATTTCTATTTTTACCTTTTAGTAGTACGATGTAATTGTTACTCTTTCTCGTAATATTTCAAAATAAAAACTCCTATCAAAAAAAGTCTTTATTATTCACCGTCTAGTATGTTATTTTAAAAATGTTTACTAATTATTCTTTAAAAAAATTTATAAGCCATATTTACACAAATTAAACTGTGTCATGCATGGCATCATCATTTCTATCTTGCATGTATTTGCAAAATTCTTGATGATTCATTTGAAAAAATGATTCTATCACTCTTATTTTCCCTTTCATTTTTAACATCTGAATTTACAAAATTGTTTTTAATGAATACATTATTTTAGAAAAAAATTCAAAACAATTTTGTGAATTCAGGTATTAAAAAAATAAAATGAATTTATACAAAAAAAAAGTGTGAAAATTACTCCCCTTTATTGTGTATAAACCAATTAAACAAATATTTACCCAACCAAAGGGTTCTCTGGCAGACATTTTTCTCTAAGAATATATTTGATTGATCGAATTTTATATAGGATTGAATTATATATTTCATAATATTATATTTTGCTTGTTTAAATTTAACAAGTGGTGGGACGATTATATATTCATTGAATAATTAATTCTACAAAATGTGAAATATACAATATTTAAGAGAACGTAATATTAATAATTCATTCATTATTAGCCCTATGAAATTACTTATCAAGTGAGATTATATATTTTTTCATTATTAATCTGATCAATCAAACATAACCTAAGAGTCTTGTTAACCATAACTTACTAGACGGTGAATAATAAAAACTCCTTCTAATAGGCATTTTTATTTTGAGATATTATAGAGAATAACAACAATCACACCGGACTACTAAGAAATAACAAATGAAACTCCTGCCAAGTCTCTATTAACCATGGTTAGCATTTACTTCCTTCTAAACCAAAGGCATATTTGGGCCGGGAAACCCAAATTCTTGAGGTGAACCAATATCCAAGCAACTAAATCTATTGGGCCTACTAGTATTGGACCGTGTATGTCAATTGTATTCTTTGGCAATAATGCTATAATGATCAAATTATTATATTAAATTAATTTATTAAATAATGTGATGCAATCACAATTATTGAATTTAAACAAAACATAAAAAGTATTTGTACAAAAAGAGAAATGCAGAATTTATTTCAATCCCTAACGTTTGTTTTAAATTGTTGTAAACGGCTAAATTTGGCTTTTTAAAATAATTTTCTTACTAAAGATAGAAAACAAAAATGCCGAGTGTAATGGTTTAAGATTTAAACTCAACAATGTCACTTAAATGTGTAGCAAGCCTCTGTTTGGATATTGACATTTTTTTTTTATGAGTAGAATTAATTTTTTTATGTAAGGGTATTATAATAATTTTGTTTGAAAAAAAGTTGGGGTGCTTGAGATATGTTTGTTAGCTTTTTCATTGGATTAAGAAAAGAAAAAAAAAATAGTTAACTTTTTTTAAAAACCAAATAGTACAGCTTAAAAAGCTGGCTTTAAAAACTAGAGAAACAAGCCCTAAAACTAATCATTTGTAGGATTTATTGAATAGATTATTTATATAAAGTTTTAAAATAAAAGTACATTTTTCTATATAAAAAAAGCCGTACATTTTTTTCATAAGAAAAACTTATTTAATAAGTTATCGATATTCGTTCAATTTAATTTTTTGTATAAATAATTTAATTAACGAATTCAATAAAATAAATAGTTCATATCATCGATGAGCACCCTAAGATTGGCTCCACTGAGTCACAAAGTGCAGTTGGGCTGGAGTCCCAGAGAATCCTTTCCTTTAAATATAACTAATATTTTTCTTTTTGGGTTTTCTTTAAAAATATTGTCACAAATTTTGAGTTTGAGGATTCTGAAATATATGAATCGGTCAAAAAAGAACTACGCCAAGCAGAGGCTTGTGTGCGTGATTCAACGAAGCCAAATAAATTTTTTAAGAGTCTTTTAAGCAAAAAAAATATTTAAAAAAACTATGCCAAACAGAGGCATAGTAAAAGAATGTAAGTTTGTAAGTTGAATGTTGTACTAGGCCAAAACAGGAATGAAAGTTCTGTGTTAGGAAATTGGAAAGTTGGAAAATGGCAAAGGCAGTTGCATATTAGCAACTGTTATCCAAACATGAATTCATAAAAAAATATTTTTTTTTTGAAAAAAGAAAAACAAGTTAGATTGTTTGATATAATTTTTTAGAATAAATTTTTTTTCCACATCTAGTAGAAATTATCTAATATGACATTGCTTTTGTGCTTTCAAGTTGTATTATTTGAAATGACAGTACGATTTTTTTAAATAATTGAATTGACCTTTTGTTTTATATTGAAGGTATTATAGTATTCTATTAAAAAAAGTTAGATTGTTTGAAAGTGAGTAATTATTTTGAAAAAAAGAAATAAACTTTTTTAAAATACTAAGCAGTATGACTAAAGAAACAAAATTTCAATGAAAAAACTAGGGTTTTTATCCCAAAAAGTAGCTTAGCTATACGAATTTCGTATAAAAATCCTTAGTTCATAATAGTGTCTAGATCCATATGTTGAAGGTAAAGAAAATTCTCAAGAGGGAACAGACTGATTGAGCGGTTATAGAATTGCTCGAGCGGTCAAAAGTAGTTTGTAGTAATCTGTAAGTTCAACATAAGAAAACCGAGACAAGTGATTAATCGATCGAGCGGTCTTGGGACTGCTTGAGCGGTCTGTGCCGAATGTTGGCTTTAAAGTGCTGTTAGGGTTTGCGCAACCTTATATTTTTAGATTGTTTTAACATTGGTTTTCTTCTTTGAAGCCCTAGAACTCTTGTACTTTTTTCTTTACTTGTTTATAGTGAAACTCTTGTACTCTTTTTTTTTCTCATTAGAATAGATAAAGTTAGCGAAGGATTTAGTTGTTAGGAGTCCGAGCAATACTCTTTTATTACTGAAAGCCCTTATAAAGAAAAATTATACGATGATTGCACTCAAAAGACCAAATGAGAATATTTGTTTTCAATAGTAATTAGAGAAAATCTAGTAAAGGTCATTTTATCAGTTGATAAAAGAGTTTTAATTCTCATACTTTTTTTTTCAAGTTTTTAGTCCCCAATCATATTTTCCTAACCAAAATGCCCTCAACGTTTCCAAAATTTTTGATTCCATGAACAGAAATTTCGAGATTTTTGTAGAATCGATTTGGAAATGGGAATAAATCTCGGCGATTATCGATGCCAAAATCCACTCGTCTAGTGTACTGGTTGATAGGCTCCCAAAGCAATTCGCCATTAGCGAAATCGCCACCGTCGCTAACCACCTCGCCGCTATCTCCTGCCGCCGCGTGCTACAGCCGCCAATCCCCATCACCACGGCCATCGCCGACACCCTAAACCTTACCTGTCGTCTTCCACAGCCACTGAAACCTCTTCACAGTCATCGCCGAAGCCCTAGCCCTTCAAAAACCACCTAGAGCCCTTCTACAGCCACCGAAACCTCTTTCCAGACACTCGTGACCACCGAAAATCCTTCCACAGCCACCGAAACCACTTTTCAGCCACTCGCCGACCACCACCAGCCTTTCGACAGCCAATCTCCAGCACCAAAACTTCTCGCTGGTCTTTGCCGCGCACCATCGCCGGTGTGGTCTCTGCGGAGGAGGAGGGGGAATTGTTTGGGTTGCGTGTGGAAATTGTTTGGGTTGCGTGGGCTGAATTGTTTGGGAATTGTATTAGTTGAGAATTGTATCAGTTGGGAATTGTTTGCGTGTGGTTTATAATTGTATCAGTTGGGTCGTCTGGGCTAAATATTTGGTTTAAAGTGATAAATGTATCGGCTATAAATTATATCAAGTAAGTGTTCTTGTAAAAAATTCTGTCTTAATTGTGATTTTCACAACTGATAAAATCCTAAAAATTTCACTTGAAAAGTGAGTAGTGACCGTGTGATAAATGTATCTGTTGTAAATTGTATCAGTTGAATGTTCTGAGCTGAATGTTTGGCTTGCAGTAATAAATGCATCAGTTGTAAGTTATATCAGTTAGGTGTTTTTGCAAAAAATTATGTATCAGTATTGATTTTCACAAGTGATGAAATTCTAAAAGTATCACTTGAAAAGTTGTGATTTTCTGGTATCATGTTTTGTTTTGAT
>JAULJZ010088156.1:0-12386 GCA_032270985.1 Heliamphora pulchella
AATTGTGGACCGGGCATAAACCTAGTCTGAAACACATTCAGATTTGGGGGTGTCCAGCACATGTGCTGAAAGGGAACATGGGTAAGTTGGAACCAAGGACGAAAGTCTGTTTCTTTGTGGGGTTTCCCAAGGGAACGAAAGTGGTCCATTTTATAATTCTAAGGATCAAAAGGTCATTGTTAGCATCAATGCCCGATTCTTAGAAGAAGATTACATTATGGATCGCAAACCCAATAGCAAAATTGTTCTGGAAGAACTAAGAAAAAATACCAGTAGAATGAAAGAGGAATCATAAGCCACTGATATTCTATTACCTCGTCGTAGTGGGAGGATTATCGGGATAGGTGCAAATCAAGAACTAGGTGGTGATGCATAGAGTTCTGATTATGCACAGCGTGTTACTGTTAGTACACAGACATTGGTAGTGCCTCGTCGTAATGGGAGGGTTGCTCATCAACATGACTGATATATGTTCTTGGGAAAGTCTTTTGATAAGATCCCCGTTGAACAAGATACCGAGTCTTGTAACTACAATGAAGCACTACAAGACAAAGATACAAATCTTTGACAAATGGCTATAAATTCAGAAATAGAATCTATGTATTTCAATTAGGTCTGAAAACTTGTAGAACCACCCGAAGGGATAAAATCAATTGGATGCAAGTAGATTTACAAGAAAAATAGAGGAGTAGAAGGGAAGGTTGAAACTTTCAAAGCTAGGCTTGTTGCTAAATGGTTCACCCAGAAAGATGGATCGACTATGAGGAAAGCTTTTCGCCGGTAACCATGCTTAAGTCTATTCAGATTCTCTTATCCATTGCCGCACATTTCGATTACGAAATCTAGAAAATGGACGTCAAGACAGCTTTTCTTAACGAAAGTTTTGACGAGTGTATCTATATGATACAACCAGATGGACTCATTACAAAGGGCCAGGAACACATGTTGTGTAATCTTAAGAGATCCATTTATGGACCTTAGCAGGCATCGAGGTCTTAGAACACTCAGTATGATCAAGCTATAAAATCTTATGGTTTTGATCAAAGTCCGAATGAGTCTTGTGTGTACATGAAGCGTGACGGAATGATGGTGATCTTTTTAGTACTTTATGTAGACGATATTTTGCTCATCAAAAATGATGTGAGGGCATTATCTACGGTTAAAGTATGATTATCTACGCATTTCGATATGAAGGACTTGGAAGAAGCTAGTCACATCCTTGGGATCAAGCTTGTGCTAGATCGAAAACAAAGGATGTTGGATTTATCACAAGCAAAGTATATCGACGATATCCGTACTCGTTTTAGCAGAATGAATTTCTCCCTTTCAGGCATGGAATCATTCTATTCAAGGATCATTGTCCTAAGATACCTGATGAGATAAAGAAGATGAAGGTGGTTCCTTACGCTTCAGCAGTAGGAAGCCTCATGTATGCTATGTTTTGCACTAGACCCGACATCTGCTTTGCCAATGGCATGGTTAGCAAATATCAATCTAACCTAAGGCAGGAGCATTGGACTACGGTAAAAAATATAATCAAGTACCTGAAAAGGACTAAGAATTATCTGTTAGTTTACCAGGCAAACAGTCTAGTACCTTTGGGGTACACAGACTCAAATTTCCAATCTGACAGGAATTTTTGTAAGTTTATCTCAGGATATGTGTTTACCTTAGGAGGTGGAGCTATAAGTTGGAGGAGTATCAAGCAGTCCTGTATTGCTGATTCCACCATGGAGGCCGAGTATGTGGCAGCTTCTGAAGCAACCAAGGAGGCTGTTTGGCTCAGAAACTTCCTGATGGATCTAGAGTTGGTACCTTTAGTTCAGTCGACTATAACACTTTATTGTGACAGTAGCGGAGTGGTTGCAAACTCGAAGGAGCCTAGGATCCATAAGACAGGCAAGCACATTGAGCATAAGTATCACCTAATACGAGAAATTATATAGAAAGGTGATGTTGTTGTGACCAAAATTGCATCAGGAGACAACTTTGCAGATTCTTTTACAAAAGCTTACCGGCTAAGACTTTTGATAGTCATATAGAAGGCATGGGAGTCAGATGTATGGCAGCATAGGTTTGAGAATAAGTGGGAGATTGTTATGGTTAAAATACTAAAAATCATGTTTTTAGTATTTAATTTTATTTTTTAATAAAATTAATTTTTCATTTTATGACAATCTTTATAAGTAATGTATCTATATTATTTCTTAATATTATGCATGGATGTCCAATATTCTGTGTAGTATTTAATCTGGTGTGTAGAGTACGATTTGCACATAGAAGATCAGATTTTAGGTTCTTGCAGAATATAAGTTTTATGTTCACAGTTTAATTGAAAATGGACATACCATCGGGACGACTGTAGCGCAGAGTTTTAGTCGGCCTATCTTGGTTTCGGGGAATAGATAATAGCGTCGTCTATTGTTCCGACTCTCTGTGCTAGTACACTTTGTGTGTATTGAACGAGACATTTAGGGTAATTAATTTTATACTGACTATATACATTAATTCACACCCCAAGATTATTATGAATAGTACTTATCCTCTTCGTCCTGAAATAATTATTGATTTGTATATATTTAATATTCGTTGTTTTGATTCATTAGAGTATGAGATCTTATATGGGTCTATATTCCCGATAAATTGGGTAGCGATATTATTTATATGACAAATATTAATTATTGACGGAATTCACGTCCCGAAAAATTGGAATTGACGATACCCCCTTAAGGATGCTTATAAATTTTGACCGAGTCAAACCCTGTAGGTTGATTTAATTATTCGGCAATCAAATAAGCAAAGCGGAAGGGTTTAAGAAATATCAAGATGCCGATTAAATTAAATTGTCAGTAATTAAATTTAATTGGCGGGTATCGAAAATCTTAACGTGGGGAGAAATGGTAAGCATTTAATAACAGGAGCTCAATGCAAAAAGGTATTGAGATTATGGTCATAGTGTAATTACAGTTCTTTAGTGGTGTGAACTGTAATTTAGTATTTTATGAAAATTACAAAAACTTCCACGTCTTTCCATAATTACAGAAACAGCTGGTAGCTATCTGTGTTCCCCTAGAAGTCTTACTCATAATTACTCAATAGGTCCCTATTGTAACCCTATATATATGCAGTAGGCTGAACTAGTTTGAGATCAGATCATATATCATGATATCATGATATCATATTTTGTCTTTCAAGATTAAGGATATCTGGATTCTATCAATGCGAGTTTTCGATAGTCCATAGCCCACACTACGTTCGAAGATCGCGTAAGGCAATACAGTAGAAGATCTGACAGGAGCTTCAACTCGGAATCAAATCATAGTTGAAGAATCGATTGATAAAAGTTATTCTTCTATATTAATTTTGGTTATACGGGTTTTATTTTAATTGTTTGACGTCAAAAGTTTTATCTGGAACCCGTTTCGGTATTTGCCCATCCAGTTATTTGTTTTTAACGAAAATCGTTTACAAAAATAATGATCTTGGTAGTTTTATCTCCAACATTATCTATATGGGGAACACTTTGAAGTATTCTCTGACCATAAGAGTTTTAAGTATTTATTTTTGCAGAAGGATCTGAATCTGCGTCAGAGAAGATGGATAGAATTCATGGGAGACTATGATTTTGATCTCCAGTATCATCCGGGCAAGGTGAATGTGGTAGCCAACGCCCTTAGTCGGAAGTCTTTGAGAACGTTTGCAAGGATAGCCATTAGAGAGTGGAGTATGCTCAGGGAAGTTAGAGAGTATGACCTTCGTTTGGGAAAGTCTGACAGGTATGTTACCCTGTTTACGATGATTTCTCAACCTACCCTTATTCATCGAGTTGTTGAGGCACAACTATTGGACGCTAAGAGTTTGAAGTTTCGAGAATGAGTTTTGAGTGGCGAGGATGCCAAGGAGTGGACAAAGCCTAAGGTTTGTAGGAAGGATTTTTATGCATGAAGCATATCGGGAAGACGTGCTTCGTGAGTTTCATCATTCACGTCTGGCGGTGCATTCGGGTGGCACAAAAATATATCATGACATACGTAGGCAGTTTTGGTGGAAGAGCATGAAGAAAGACATTGTTCTTTTCATGTAACGTTGTCTCACTTGTCAACAAGTGAAAACCGATCACTAGAAACCAGCGGGTCAGTTGCAACCGTTACCAGTGTCAGAGTGGAAATGGAAAAATATCACCATGGACTTCGTTTTGGGTCTCCCGAGGTTGCTGGAGGGGCCTGATGCCATATGGGTTGTGGTGGACAGACTGACTAAATCGACACATTTTCTACCAATTCGCATGACTGATTCAGTTGATAAGCTTAGTAAGTTCTATATACACGAGATTATTAGGCTCCATGGGGTGCCAATTTCTATCATTTTTTATCGAGATCCTCGTTTTACGTTACATTTTTGGCAGAGTTTGTAGTCAGTTATTGGAACGAGCCTATTTCTTAGGACTGCTTTTCACCCCCAGACGAATGGCCAATCGGAACGCACTATTCAGTTACTCGTGGATATGCTGCGAGCATGTGTTTTAGATTTTCGTGGGTCATGTGAGGACCATCTACCGTTGGTAGAATTCACCTACAATAATAGTTACCAATAAAGCATCGAGATTGCGCCTTATGAGGTATTGCATGGTAGACCTTGTAGGTCACCCGTGTGTTGGACCGATGTTGGTGAAACAGCCATGTTAGGGCCCGAGCTTGTGCATGAGACCACAGAAAAGATCACCGCAATTCGTAAGAGTTTAATGACCGCCCAAAACCACTAAAAGAGTTATGTAGATAAGAGAAGGAGACCGTTAATGTTTGAGGTGGGAGACCACGTATTCTTGAAGGTTTCTCCACGGAAAGGTTTAATGGGGTTTTGTAAGAGTGGAAAGTTATCACCGCGTTTCATCGGCCCGTTTGAAATTCTTGATAGAATTGGAGAGGTGGCCCACCACCTAGCCTTGCCACCATAGTTAGCCTCCATGCACAGCGTTCTTCACGTGTCTATGTTGCGTAAGTATGAGCCGGACCCATCACATGTCTTGGATTGGATGCAGTTGAGGGTTGATGACGATGTTACCTACGAAGAAAGACCGGTGAGGATCCTTGACGCCAAAGAGCAAGTCTTGTGGGGAAGAACCATTCAGTACGTAGAGGTGTTACGGCTTCATCGTGACATTGAAGAAGCTACGTGGCAACAAGAATCGAAAGTTCGTAGAAATTACCCCGAGTTGTTCTGTTCCAAATGGGTGTGTGATTTCGAGGACGAAATCTCTTAAATGGGGGAGGTTGTAGGGACCCAGACCCTTGTTATTTTCGAAGCGTTAATGAAAACGAATGTGTTATATCCGGTGGAGATGTTTGGGAGTGTGAATCATGCGTGAGAATTAATTCTTGAGTTTGTATATGTTCGTTATTAATGGTTGAGGGTGGATTTATGCAGGAGAATGTGGTTGGATGATGTCTTGTGGGTGTATGGCTCAGTTGCAGTTTCAATGATTCGAGGTCCCAGCCCAGGTCTGACCGCTCGAGTGGACAGGTGGTCGAGAGGTCTTGAGGAGGGGACCGCTCGAGCGGTGGAGGTCCGCTCGAGCGAACTGTCGTGAAATAGGTGTTTTAATAAATCACGTAGAGACTTTTTCTCTCATTCTTCTCATATCTCTCTCTCTAGAGCTTAAGTGAGAGTTAGGGTTGCATCTTGGGTGTTGTTTGGAGCTTCCCTTTTAAGATCTCACCCTTCCACCTTGATTGTTTGTCGTTGGAGATCCGATCTTAGCGTTGGAAGCTTTATTCGCACCACGTGGTTGTAGATTCTCGTAGTTGGAGCTCGTGTGAGGCTTTTCTTGTGCATCTAGCATCCCAAAGGTATGGTCCAAGGTTTTCTTTGAATATTTTTGTGATATGTGTCATATTTTCTAATTTATGAATATAAAAGCATGAAATTTGTGTTTTCAAAGCCCTAAGTTTGAGTTTGGTGATAATGAGGGATTTAACATGTTCTTATCTTGACATTGTTATTTCTTGTGATTGGATTGAGGAATGAGAAATTAGGGTTTGAGTTTTGAGTTAAAACTATGAAAATTAGGGGTTTTGGGTTTAAAGAATTGGTATGATGAAATTGATAGGATTGTTTGTTAAATTGGGAGTTGTTATAACCTCTTGTGAACCTATTCTATGAATTTATGTGACATATGTTGATGTCGAGCAAAAGTTGTGGGTTTTGTTGAATAAAACCAATGAATTTGTGAATTTGAAGCCACATGACGGTTAATTTGGGTTTAAGCCCTAAAATGATGGAAATATGAATGATGGAATCATATAATGAAATGGGTTTGGTGAGAGGAACCATTTGGGTTGGACTCATGTGTGTGTGTTGTGTTGTGATATGTTGAAAAGGATTGATTTTGGATCTACGGATCGTTTAAGGTTAGCCACGAGTGGCTCCTCAGTGAAATATCGAAAAACTGCGCAAATAGGGTTCTTTACCCGCGGGTAGCAACCGTGAAAGGACGTTAGTCGTGTCGGGGTATAGAACGTTCCGTTACTTTATGGGGCCTGTGTGGTCGGGTTAAGTGTAACGCTACGTGGGTCTATACGCACGTCCGGCGTCAGTGCCTATGTTTGAACCATGAGTTGGTGAAATACAAAATGTGTCACTATGGTGTGCGTATGTGTGTGTTGTAAGTAATCGGGTTGGTAATACCTTAACTTAGAAATGTGATAAAACGGTGATATGTATTGGGTTAATTGAAAATGGTAAAAGTCATGGGTTAATGGTGAATGATAAATGAGTTAGGTTCTTTGGGTCTACCAAGATGGGTATCTCCATGGGCAAAAAAGGGGAATATGGAACAAAGATTCTTTTATACAAAACCTGGTTATGCATGGAAAATGTATCTCAAAACAAACAATATGAAGTTGATCAAGCTTATGTGTGCATCGTGCATAACCATCTTTGCATGTTATACATATATTCAATGTTAGTCTTGTTCCTACGAGTTTCAGCTCATGTTGTTTAACAAAATTTCAGGTGATAACGGAAAGAAGACCTTGGAGTAAGACCTGTGGTCGATGGCTCTTTTGGATAGTGGATAGGATTACATTTCCTTTGGTTAGTTGATTTTGGGAAATGATATTGTAAAGATGTAATTCCTTCTCTCGAGCATTCAGAATATCGTAATTATGGACCAGAATACCGTTGTTGTAATGCTTTAGGGTCATATATTCATGTGGTGCATGCATGTGAGAACGCTTTTGTTTTGGTTGAGTTGGGCGTTTTGATCTTTTAAAGAATGACTTTTGACTACGACGTTTAAAGTTTAGTTATTGAAATGAATGGTTATTTTGCTCTCAAATGTATGTTTTTATCTCTCGGTTTAGTCAATTCAAATCAAGTTTAATGAAAACAGTTAAGTGAACTCTTTTCCCAAAGCACATACATTTTTCATAGTTGCTGGGCAATAACTCTCGGGTGTGTCACCGCTCGAGCGGCGAGGTGTCCGCTCGAGCGGCCTCTGCTGGGTGCTTAATATTGATAACTACTCTGAACCAGGTTTCTCTAAACTGAGCCTTTAGGCACAAATGGTCTATTCCAAAACATGGTTTTCAAATCGGGTTGGGTGTGACATATATGCATTCAGGTTATATTATTTCTAAACCGGGGCGTTACAGCTATCCAACTCGTCGAGATTAAAGATCCATACAAGATCGCACCATCTAATCAATCAAAACAACGAATATTAAATATGCACAAATATTAAATATTTTGGGATTAAGAGTGTTATTTCTAGGCAACCCAAGAGGGGGGTGAATTGGGCCCTAAAAAATAATAACAATATTTAAAATCTTTTTGAAAATCTTTTAATATTGCAAACAATTATAACAAAACAAGCAAGGACTAAAGTAATGCAAATATGGAAAAGGTTAGGGATAGAGAGATAGAACCAGACACTAAGAAGTTTATAGTGGTTCGGCTTCTTCCAAGCCTACGTTCACTCTTCAAGTATTCTCTTGAGTATTTCCACTATAGAGAATGCTTTACGGGCGCATTCCAAACCTTTACAACTTCAAGATTTCGCTTGAGCTATCCAAATGTTTACGGACACATTCAAAAGCATATTTCAGCTTCAAAAAGATCTTATGAAAACAAGCCCATATTTTCTTTTAATCTCTCTTGAACTCTTCTTTGATAAGATTTACTCACTCACTTAAAGGATAAAGGGTGACTAACCCTTGAATACAATAAATAAAGTGTATTAAAGAGGAACACTCACACTTTTCACAGGAATTGATTCACAATAAATGAGAAGGTAAAGAGGGCTAAGGAATAAGAGCTAGTGCTTCAGTAATAAATGTAAGCTTGAGAGTAATGAAATTGATTCAAGTAATAGAACAGTGATTGTAAGTCTCCAGTTGGATTAAATGCTGAAAAATTGCTCCTTACATAAACTCTTGATCATTCATGACCGTTGGAGGTAGGTGGGAGTAATAAATGCCAAAAATCCAACCGTTGGGTCTGTCGTGAATTTGAAATTCTGTCACAGGTGTCGACACAAAAACCTTTGGTGTCGACATAAAAAGTCTTAGGGCAGGTCCTTTTAGTGATTTGGTCGACACATTTCTTCTGAGGGGGTCAACATAATTTCTGCAAGCTTCTCACCAACACAATAGTGTCGACACATTTGGATCTGGTGTTGAATCATTTGAACATTCAGAAACCAGGAGGAGGCACTTTGTGTCGACTCGAGTCTTCTTTGGTGTCGACACTAAATTCTACAGGAACTCTCGGGATATTTGTGTCGACACCAAAATTCTTCAGGTGGGCTCAGGACTTTTGTGCCAACTCATCTTCTCATTTGTGTAGACACCCAAATCTACAGGTGGCCTCGGTTCTTTTGTGTCGACACATTTTCCATTTGTGTCGACTCAAATTACCAGATACCAAAAGTGATAAATACTTTTGTGTCGACACAAATTCAATTTGTATCGACTCATTTTGAGTCTTGAGAGCTTCGACACTTTTGTGTTGACACAAAATTTATTTGAATCGATACTAAACTTTGATACCTGAAAGCAACTTCATAAACAGTTAGGGTGTCAAACCATTTGTTCAATAGGTGTTGACGCGTTTGATATGCTTCAAGTATACTTTGTCTTAAAAGTGTTTGACTTAATTTTTAATTGGGTATAACACAAAATATTCTTATGCAAGAATACTTATGTGTTTTAATCTTTTTGAGAGATAAGTCAAATTTTTTTTGGTAAATTTGTCAACTCAATTGTTTAAAATGTGTTAACACTTTTTTTTTTAGAAATATAAGATATTATCATTTTAAATCCATTTATTTTCTTAAAAAATAAATTATAAAAATCATTAAAATCAAAATAAAAAGCCCTTGGGCTAAGAATCTCTCCTTTTTTGATGATTACAACCATTTCAACATTTTTAAAAAATATTTTAAAATATTTTTTAACATGGGTTTTCCCCTTATCGATATGTCTTAAACAGAGTATGCAAATATAATGGTTAGGCATTCAAACAACATGATAGCATACATTTCCAAAATGATTTACAACAATATTCTAGAAACATTCTGAATTTATTAAAAAGATTTTGTAACACAACAAATATGTGCGAAGTAAAATTTTAAAATCCAAACACATATAAACAGGATTGGCTATTTGCAAAAACACATAGATATAGGCATTTATCCAAAACAATGTAGCCAAAACATTTAAACATTCAGTCATGCAACAAAAAATATAAACCATCATCCATACGCATTCATCCAAACCACAAAAACAACAGAAATATATGTTTAAACTATTACATCTTCACCTTCCAAAAAAAACTTAAAGAAATGTTAATGTTTTCTATCTTCCCTTCATTCTCTTTCTCCCCTTTTGTAAACATCAAAAAGAAATTACTGGTCATTTATGATTTTCTTAAACTTTTTCTTCTCTTCTGCACTTTGCTTGCTGACTTGTGGCCCGTTCCTTGGAAACTCGTGCTCTCTCATTCTTGGCTTCAGCAGCGGCCATTGCTTCATATTTAGCAGCCAGTGTAAGGTCTGTTTCCCATTTGAGACGAGATGCCTTTTCTTCCTTGATCTCCTTTGGTTTGAACTAATTTTCCCAAGCTTATTTGATCTATTGTAGATGTTCTTCGACCTTTTGAGAATTGGCTTGGACAACCATCATCACACCTTCGTCATACTCTTTTCTGATTTGCCTAAGGATGGCACTGTTCGCATTAACAATGGAGACAATGTTGTCATCCATTGTACGACACAATGATCTCCCGGCATTAGTTGCTCTTTCAACCTCTTTTTGTAGTGTGCGGTTGGATTTGTCGAGGTGCTTGAATTTTTCATATAGGTCAAAAATGGAGTGATTGAGATCAAAGAAATCTTGATCAACCTATGCTTGAAAAGATGACAAGGAAGAAGATAGAGATTGAATCAAGGAAACTACTTTTGTTAAATCAATAAAAATAGGAGTAGAAGAGGAGGCAAATGGAGTAGATGCAAATGTGGGAGGAGGAAGAGCATGTGAGGGACCAGGGGTACTAGAAGGACCATGAGAAACAATTAGAATAGGAGGAGAGTCAAGATCTATAGGAATAGAAGAAACATCTCGAGGAGGAGGAGGAGTTCTAGTAGAGGATGGGGTACCATGTCGGAATGTAGTCCAAACTCCATCAACATTTGCAATTTGCATATGTTTAAGAGTGGAACTACCATACAAGTCGTGTTTTGAGAAGGGTACCACCTTTTCCTCAGATAAGTTTACGCTAAAATGGTAAAAAACTTTGATCAAGTACATGGCATGGGGTAGGGAGAAATTTGATTTATTGTGAGAATGCAACATATGGGAAATGAATAAAAAACCTAGATTAAGGATCTATTTTTCAAGAATACACCACATGATAAAAATGTACATGTATGTGACATCTCCAAATTTTTCCATTTCTGGTAGGAAAATATGATTCACCATGTGATGCAACAGGCGCATCTCAGGCTTGAGTGAATTAGCCTCTAAGGGTTTGGTGGGATCAATGTCATCATTCTCGAAAATACTTTTAACAGACTCAAAAAATGAGAAACCTTCAAGATCAATGGGTTTTTTGTTAAAGGGAACACAAATATCCCATTCTGCAATGCTAAGAATCTCATTGAGAGATGAAGGAGTCAAGTGAATGTCAACACCATTTACCAATGAGGTAATGGTGGTGGAAGGAACCAGTGAAATGTGGAAGTGTGCATAGAATGATTTCACAAGAGAGGGATAGTGGGGTTCTCGGATTTGCAAAAGCCTCTACTACCCAAGGCTTGAAAAGAGATCCTTGAATCTCATTTCAATAGAGTCGAAGAAAGAAAAATCTATGCTATGACCAGGAATAACTTTTCGATTCACAAAATATGCAAAGTAAAGTTGATGAAATTTGGGAGTTTTGAAGTTTATTACCTCGGCCATTGCCGCCAATGCCTATTCTGTTGCCATCGTCGCCGTGGGAGTCGTTTTTTTCCTCTTTGACATTCTAGGGCTCGAAGAAGTACCTTTGCCAATTCGTTTTGACCCTTTCTCCATGGTTTTTGGAGGCATTTTGATAGATTTGGGTTGGATTTGGGAATCGAAAGAAGAAGAAGATGAGGAGTCGACACAAGTTTTGTAAAAAATTGGCACGAGAGATGAACAGTTTTACAGAGAAAGAGGGAAACGATGTGACGATTGGGGGACCGACTCCTCTATATATAGGCATAAAGATTTGTGCCGACACAAATTACAATTGGTGTCGACACTTTTCTTCGAAAGTGTGGGTATCGAAAATAAAAAATGGTGTCGACACATTTTTAGAAGGTGTCGACACATTCAGCTATTTAGGTCGACATGATTAAACTTTGTGTCGACACAAATTTATCGAGAGTTAGGGAACATATTGAAGTCAACACTATATAAAAAGGGGTTGACACTTTTGAACAGATTGGGGTCGACACTATATAGAAAGGGGTCGACACTTTTCTCGCAGTGCCACTTCTATACAATTTTGGATTCAACACAATATACAATTGTGTCGACACTTTTTCAAGTGGTATCGACACATTTTCACATATCAAGAAAGAACATCAAAGGCTTTGAAATACAATGAAAAGACATGGTTAGTATGGCATGTTAATCATGAATTAGGAGCACATAATTGTTAGGGTTGGTATACTGAAAACCATATTTTTAATATTTAATTTTATTTTAATAAAATTAATTTTTTATTTGATGAGAATTTTTATAAGCAATGTATGTATATCATTTCTTTGTTATACATTGATGTCCGATATTTTGTATAGTATTTAATCTGGTGTGTAGAGTACGGCTTGCACACAGAAGATCAGATTTTAGATTCTTGTAGAA